>PVJC01000168.1:0-65844 GCA_004026665.1 Murina feae
CACACACACACACACACACACACACACACACAAAAGGCGCCTGGCAGACTGCGGCCATCATAGGACATCCACTGAGGGGTCCCAGACTGTGAGAGGGCACAGGCCGGGCTGAGGGACTCCCTCCACCTCGAGTGCACAAATTTTTGTGCACCGGGCCCCTAGTAATTGTCATAATTATCTTCTTACTTTATTCAAAGGGGCCTCTTGGAGCAATTTCAACACAGGCTTTCCCTGAGGGAGCAGAGCCAGGCTTTGCCACAGTATAAACATGGGACTTCTATGACTTCTCCTATGTCCAGCCCAGCAAATGGGTCCCTTTGAAAAGAACCTGAAAAGGCATTCATCTAAAAGATAAATGACTAAGAAACGTCTCCATTTCAGGATTTTTCAAGACTCAGAGCACCTGTGAACACAGCATTTGTTGATGACATTTGGTTGATGTGGCACATGGGTTCAGCCTGACCTTCGATCACTGTCCCCCCTGACTTGCCCATATGCATTAGAAAGATCCCCTGCGTTATAAACAGCATAGAAACCAAGTTGCCCAGACTCAGAAAAAGACAATTCAATAGGATTCCACTGGAATTCAAGGAAGGGTGGAACCACACTTCTCAGAGCAGCAGGAAGGGGGCAGCTCAGGCCTCTTGGCAAGAGGTGTCTGGAGACCTTCTCTCTAGAGCTGCGCTTCTGCACATGTCACGGGGCACCTGGTAAAGAGTAAACTCCCACTCAGCCAATCTGGAGTAAGCTGTCATGAAACCCCAGGGAGATGCTGGTGGTCCTCGGACCACACATTCAGTAGCAAGGGCACCATTCCCATGCCTCCACCACCGTGCCTTCCTGCTGCTGTGTCCCTCAGTCCAAAATATCAAATCTCTGGGAAAGAGAATGTGTTGGCCCCACTTGAGTCGGTATCAGGGCCTTGCTCTGAAACTATGGTCAATAGACAGGGTCTTATAGCCTGGGTATGTCCACCTTCGTGGAGGGAGAGAAATATTATCAGAACAGTCAAGAGACAGGCACACGAGTGCTCCAGCTAAAGTGTGGAAGCCACCTTGAGGCAGAGGAGGTCACTGACTATAGCTCTAGGCTGCACCGTCAGCCTCTGTTCTGTGCTCTGGTCCTTCTGCATCACCATGTTCCCACCCAGGGACTTGCTGCACAGCCCAAGGCTGGGTTTTGATGAAGTTGTTATTGATGGGGTCCTGGGCTCCCCTAACCCATAGGCTATGAGAATGGGCACTTCCAAAACGCTTCAAAGCAAGCCCAGGCACACTTGGTTTAGCATCCTTGTTCCTTCAGATATGAGCCCACTATTTCCTTCTCACCCTCCACGGCACCCATAGAATTTAGCTATGAACACCAGAGCCTGCCTCGTGTGTAAGCCATCACTACCGCCTGCGCTTTAGTTCTCTGACTTCCATGAAAGTCAAGGTCTCTCCCTAAGATCTCCCTGATGTGTACACCTGTTGAATCTCTTAGGTTCACCAACTGCAGCCACATACTCCCTCCCCACCCCTTGCCAGTACCCACAGGGGCAGCAGACTTTCTCTCGGTCCGTGGACTCCAGGCCTCTAGGGCAGCCTCCCATCCTCCTGTCCAGCGGGGTACAAGGACCTCCTCAAACCTTCTCCCCGCTCTGGGCAGCAGGGCCTGTTAGCCTTGGCAGGCCTGGCCTGTATGTCCTTCCCCAGCCAGCCAGAGGGAAGGCAATTAGAAATTCATGGACAGAAAATGCCCAGTGCAATGTTTCCTTTCAGATGATCTGGCAGCAAAGCAAATTCCCTGAAAGCCTCTCAAAGAAGACTGACTGTGAGCACAGCCAGTACCTCCCCTGGGGCCTGAACACCAACCAACCGACCCCTTCCCACTGTGTTCCAAGGTTATAAATTCATGGTGGTATTGAAAAGACTTTGT
The DNA here is from genome assembly GCA_004026665.1 of Murina feae. Lineage (NCBI taxonomy): Eukaryota > Metazoa > Chordata > Mammalia > Chiroptera > Vespertilionidae > Murina > Murina feae. The sequence continues at coordinate 1,918 of PVJC01000168.1, forward strand.
CTTTCTTTCTTTCTTTCTTTCTTTCTTTCTTTCTTTCTTTCTTTCTTTCTTTCTTTCTTTTTTATAAACAAAAGCCAAGTTTATTTGTTCATTTCTTGCATTCGAAGTACTCCTTGATGACATCCTTTGCCTGAGACTCTGCCATAGTCCTTAACCACCACGCAACTGCACTTTACAGGGTTTTCCCTCTGTCGAGTTGACAGAGGCCTACCCATTCCCCTCATTTCTTGTTGTCGTCAACCCTAATTAAGTTGATTTGGTGTTCAGCACAAAGAGCCTCCACCAACTTGACGTCCATAGGCTCATCACGGTTGGATGCAAGTACACAAAGGTGGGCTTGGCGCTTGTCTAAGGCTTTGGCAGCTTCACGAATTCCACGCGCGAGGCCATCGTAGATGAGGGCGGTCTTCAGTACCGCTTGCAGAGCAGTATTAACGTCCATTACACCTCCAGCAGCAATGCCTTCCTCGCCATGGCGGTGGGTTAGGGCAGAGCTGAATCTTGAACGCTCCCAAGCCTCTGCCTCTGTGCAGCTCCGTGGCAGCAGAAAAAGAGCAAGACTTTGTCTTTCAAAACTGGTTTTTAAATTAAACTTTTAATTATTTTTTTATTTGAGTATACAATATTATATTAGTTATATTAGCTTCAGATGACTTGACGTTTTTAGACTTTACCAGGTGATCACCCCACTAGCTCTCGTAATCATCAGCCACCCTGTCTGATTAAACATTTTAGTTTGAAATAAATGTTAGGTCCATACACATCCAGTTGCAAGAAATCATAGGGAGATCCTGTGTACTCCAGGCCCAATTCCCCAAGGGAAGCATCTTCTAAAACTATAATACAACATCCATCCAGGAAATTAACACTGATATAGTCAAGACAGAGAACGTTTCCATCACCGCCAGGAACCCTCCTGCTACCCTTTAATAGCCACGCCCACTTCTCTCCTGCTCCCACCCACAACTCTGGTCCCCATTTCTATAATGTTGTCACTTCAGGAGCCCTGTATACATGGAGTTACAGTGTGTCACCCTTTGGGATTGGCTTTTTCTCTCCTTGGCATAATGTTCTGGAGATCCAGCCAGGTTGCTCTCCCTATCAATAGTTTGTCCCTTTGGGTTGCTGAATAGTGTCCCATGGAATGGATGTGCCAGGGCTTGTTTCACTATTTGCCTGTTGAAGGACATCAGGGCTGTTTCCAGTTTGGGACTATCTAGTCTAATCTAATAAAAGAGTAATATGCAAATTAACCCTCACTCTATTACACCCACAAGCCACGTCCACCAACCAATCAGGAGCAAATATGCAAATTAACTCAACTAAGATGGTGGCGGCCACAGAACTGGAGTTGCCCCAGGCAATAGAGGCTACAAAGTTTCAATTATAGAAGATAAACAAACCCCAGATACCAGCTTCCAGCCAGGCACCCCAGTAGGGACCCAAACCCTGAAGGGGCTGTGGGCAGCCTAAAATGGCCATCAGCCCCTCACCCAGGCTGGCCAGGCACGCCAGCAAGTGGACATCCCCCAAGGGGTCCCAGACTGGGAGAGGGCACAGGCCAGGCTGAGGGACACCCCTGAGTGCACAAATTTTTGTGCACCAGGCCTCTAGTTACAAATAAAGCTGCTCTAAATATTCATGTGCAGGTTTTTGTGCCAATATAAATGCCCAAGAATTCAGTTGCTGATCCCATGGTAGTTGCATGCTTAGTTTTTTATGAAACTGACAAATTGTTTTCCAGGGTGCCTGTACCACTTTACATTCATCATCTTAAGTGTAAAAAACTTACTTTTCTTTACATTATTTTACCTCCCCCATTGGCAACATAATTGTCTTAAAGATTTCCTCTACTTATATTTAGAATCACATCAGACCATATTATAATTTTTACTTCAACTATTAAATATATGGGAGAAGGAAGGTCTATTGTGTTTAACTATTTTTCTTTTTAAAATTTATTTTCATTATAGTTGATGTATTATATTAGTTCCAACATTTATATACCTTACAAATAAGTCTAGTTATTCATTATAATGTTATTGCTCTATATTCCCTATGCTGTATATTACATCCCATGACTTACTTTGTAATTGGCAGCTTGTACTTCTTAATTCCCTTCCTCTTTTCTCCCATCTACTCCCTCCCCCCAACTCCCTTTCCCTCTGGCAACCATGAGTTGTTCTCTGTATCTATGAGTTTGTTTCTATTTTGTTTTGTTTGTTTTTGTTCTTTAGATTCTATATGTAAGTGAAATCATCTGGCATTTGTATTTCTCTGTCTGACTTATTTCACTTACACAATACTCTCTAGATCCACCCATATTTTCACAATGACAGGATTTCATTCTTTTTATGGCTGAATAATATCCCATTATATATTGTTCTTTTATTGTTCCCCTTCTGTTTAAGAACTTCCTTTAACCATTATTTTAGGATAGGTCTGCTGGTGAGAAATTTTCTTCATTTCCTTTGTCTAAGAAAATCTTGACTTCCCCATCATTCCTAAAGGATATTTTTACTAGACACATGATTCTGGATTGAGGATTCTTTTTTTTTTTTTTTTTTTTTTTTCAGCACTTGGGAGCTGTTGTGCCACCTCTCTTTGGCCTCCATGGTTTCTGATGAACTGAAAAATATAACCAAACAAAATAACCATATTTCTCTTAGAGGTAAGGTATTGTTTCACTCTCACTACTTTCAAATTTTTTGTGTTTGTAATTCTCAGAAGGTGATGGGTCTTGGGGTTGATTTCTTTGGACTTATTCTCTTTGGAGTTTGCTCAGCTTCGTGAACCTGTAGGTCTTTGAATCCCTGTTCAGCTCCAGCCTCCTTTTCATCCACTTTTGGGACTCTGATGGCGGGAAGAATATCAGATCTTTCATTCCAGTCCCACAGGTTCCAGAGGCGCTGCACAATTATTTTTAGTCCATTTTTTCTCTGTTGGTCAGATTGCAGCACTGATTTTCTGTCTTCCAGTTCGCTGATTCTTTCCTCTGCCCCCTCCACTCCACTGAGCCTATTCAGTAACATCTTTATTTTGGTTATTTTATTTGGTTATATTTTTCAGTTCTCAAATTTCTATTTGATTGTTCTTTATATTTTCTATTTCTTTGCTGAGACTTGGTTGTGGTTTTTTTTCTCTGTTTGATGCATGATCATAATTGTTAAAGTATTTTTTTTTTATCATAGCTGTTTTAAAACCTTTGTCCAACAATCTTAACATCTGTGACCTCAGTGTTGGCATCTTTTTTTCCCCTTCAGTCTAAGATGTCCTGCTTCTTGGTATGAGGAGGGATTTTTTATTGAAATGTGGGCATTTTGTGTATCATGTAATGAGACTGGATCTTATTTAAACTTCTGTTTGAACTGGTTTTCTGACATCTCTCTGGCAGGGGAAGGAAAAGGTGCTGCCTCAATACTGACAGGTGGAGGGAGACATCCAGACTCTCCACTTGGCCTCCGTTGACACCCAAGGCCAGGAGCTCCTCATTACTGCTGGGCAGGGGTGGGAATTTGCACACTGCCCTCTACCCCCAACCGCTGCCATGGCCTGCACAGACACGGCCAGTGGAAGGTGGGTCTGGTATCCCTGGGCAGTGGTGAAGGTCCTGATCCTCCCCTAGCCTCCTCTGAACACCCAGGGGGGAAGGGGAGGGGAGCCCAGGTCCAGGTTCTCTGTGTGTTCTCCACTGACCCTGTTGGCAGGAGACAGGGGGCTTATGAATGCCTATGGCATGAGGAGAATGCAAGTCCCAGCTCCCAACTTGGCCTTCTCTGGCATCACCTCAGACATAGTAAGGAGGAGGGGCGCCTCATGACTGCTTGGCAAGGGTGGACGCCCAGGCTCCCCAGTCAGCCTTTGTTGGCAGGGCAAGATTTCCCTGCAGGGTTTGGCTGGAGTAGAGAAGTTATTGTCTAACAGTTTTCTGCCTTGTAGGCTGGCCTTTCCTTCGTCCTTTGGCTAGAAGAAAGCAGGTTTTCTTTCTTTTTCAATGTCTGCTCCTTTTGGCATTTCTAGGTTGTCAGCTTCCTTAGCTCCAAGTCTGAGAATATATGAGAGAGAAAAAAGACAGGAAATTTACCTCCAGGTTGTTGCTTAGGTCTCAAGGCGTCTGACTTCTCTCCACCTTTCAGTCTTATGTGTGTTTTATATATAATGTCGCATGGTTTTGTTGTGCTTAGAGTCCATCTTGCCAGAAGCAGAAGTCCTATAATTATTTAACACCCAAGAAGTTCAGACATAACATTCATGGTTCCTGCTACTAATTTCCTGATGGGTATTTGGTTAGGTTCTTGAGATAGTGAATTCCCTCTTGAGGTCGAATGTGATTTAGCATGTTTTTATTGGGCAAAGAATATTTGTATTCCCCTCAGAACCTTCAGGGGAAGTCTGGCATGTGACTTTATAAAAAAAAAAAAAAAAAAAAGCTTTTCTTTTTTCTTTTCTCCATAAGATATTGAAAGCCAGAAACTAAACCAGAGATGTTATACAACAAACAATGGATATTAGATACAAACAATGGATATTTATTGGATCCATGCCCCTGAGGAGTCATCAATTTCTTTGTCCCTCCTCCAACTCGTTGAGGGCGGGACTAGGCTCCTCAGCAAGGCTGAGAACAGGTAAGTTGTGTTTCACACCTACTCTGCCAGGCATTTGCTAGATGCTCTATTTATTTTTCTTCATTTTGTTAATCCTCGTAGCCACTCTGTAGGTGTATTATTAACACTATATTTTACATGAGAAACTAAAGTTCACAGAGTAGCAGGCCTAGGGTTTCAACTCAAGTCTGCCCAAGTCCAAAGCTTGCGCTCAAATAAGGCTCTTTGGAATATACTTATTTCCATTTTAGAGATAAGGAAACTGAGTAAAAGGTGTTTCTGATACATTCTCAAAAACCCTTGAGGTGAGCTATGCGAAGGCCAAGGCCTCAGAGGGGAGGGAAGGGAGGTAAAGGGGTTTCTGGGGAAAGGCTAATCATGCTGTGTCCCTAAGGTCACAGGCCCCTCGCTCACAAGGAAGACTTTCTACAAGGAAAGGCAGACTAACAGGACCACAAAGGCCTTTGGGGAATCATTTCCAATGGCAGCAAGCTATGCAGGGGGAAGGTGTCCATCCTGTTAAACAGGATGACTCTACCTTCTAAGGATCTGCTTCTCTTCCTCCCCGCAGCCTCACCGACCCCCTTCCTAGCTGCCAACAGCATGAGGTTCCTCCAACCATGAGCCCACTCACTAGATGCATCCAGAGGGGCAGCTCTGGATGAAGGGCCAGTGCAAGATCCAAGGAACTGGGAGAGGGGGAAAGGCAATGGCAACTTCCTTCCTTTTCAACTGGCAGAACAAAATGTTATTTCCAAAAAGCCAGGGGGACTGTACTTTTTGCTTGGGCCTGGGAGGCTTGGCAATAATGCTATCTAATTAAATTTTCCAGCAAAGAACAGTCGCCAGACTCAAGGAGAAAACACTGTGTCCCTAAGCCAGAAAACGTTGTCATAATCCAAACTCGGCCAGGAAAAAAAAGGTCCAAAAAGTGATTTCATTCAGAAGAAAAAAAATGTCTAAAATAGGAAAGTGACTGAATCCTGGGGATCGACCCCTGCGAAAGGAACGGTAGAGGCAGAGGGGGACGCAGGACCTGCACTGGAGCAGGCGCATTGGATAAACAAAGCCTCCAGGTGCGGGAGAAGAAGTCTATTAGACAAAATCAAAGGCCCTTTATTTTGTTTCATCAGTTTTATTGGTCATATATCCAGAATTCATTATATAAATCTTTCAAAATAACTAGATTTTACAAGAATAGTTTATAATTCAGCTCTGATTGCACAAATACGTGACACAGGAAGCCATTTTTACAAATACATGTTTTCTTATAAGAATACTTCGATAAAGAAAATAAGTCTCTGTACATCTTACAGTAAATTTTATGCAGTTTCCCCCATTCAATCGTCATTTTATGATTTTCTATCACAGTATGTCCATCACATCCAATAAACCAGATCACAATTTGCTGCTGCTTCTCCCTTTCAGCTACTACTGAGACACACTGTTGAGTTTTGAGGTTTCTCTTTCCAGTCTTTCCTGATCTGAAAGAATTCACATATTTAGGCTAGAAGGGGTCATTTAAACAACATTCCTTCTAATACAGCTTGTATCGGGTTAATCGCTGGGTCCGCTGAAGGGTCTTTTCACTTGCACTTGGCTACGGCAGCTAGTAGTTTTACTCGCGCTGTATCAAGCAGAAGGGAAAATCCTTGCATGCCTACGTTTCTAAACTGCAAAAGCAGAACTCTAGAAACAAGAGTTACATACAAATATTAAGAAAGCTAAAACCTGTGCTATTGATTAGAGAACGGTTTTAAATTCAAGGTCTCTCCCAGGTTGAAGAAGACATAAAAGAAATAAAGTATAAGGATATGGCAGTAGTTTCATAAAATATTGAAAAACTGAAAAAAGTTAATCTCTCAGGTCAGTGGTGTATCATATCCAAGTGCCAGAAGCTAGACTCTGGCTAGCTGAACTCAGTATCTGACATTCATGTGAGGCTGTGGCTTTGAAATAGCTTAATCAATACTCACTTGCCCAAAGCAAGTAATCATTTAAGCCTGGGAACTTTACAGAATACTGACCACATTTTCCTGAAGAGACAGCACCCACAAGGGGGAACATTTGGCATTGCTTCCATCCCTTCACTGTTACTGAAAAGTGTGTCCACTTGGCAAAGCTCGTCTTACTTTTCAGGTAGCATGAATTAAAACCAAGAGAACAGCAGTATCCTACAGTCCTGCTCCTGAGTCCTCAGCTCCAATTGTCCAATATTCTTACAAAGACTCTTCAATCAAGCTCTTGTCCAACAGGAGCTGTAACAGTACGTGGGGACAACATGTCCCACTGCTCTTGACTTCTCTTTCTCACACCAGTGTCACACTTGCTATAGGTTTTTACCAAAATACTTCAGCAGTAATTGGAAATGAATTATTCTGAATTACTGAAAGTTCAATCACATTATAATGGGTCACATTTGCATAATAACTAGGAGATGGTCAAATAATGTCTACTGTAGTGATTTTGCAAATTCAGCATAGTCGATGTATCCATCATTGTTCTTATCATCGTCTCTTAAAACACCATCTATTAAGTTAATCAGTTCCTCTTCACTCATCGGTGGTTCCTGTTCATTCCCGCCCTACAAAATTTAAATGAAACAATGAGTTGGCACATTTTACTGGAATTGATTAGACAATTTCCAAAATGTCCATGCTCATACATATCTAAAAACTCCTTCAGTGTAGAACATGGCTGCTTTCTAGGAATCCACAAACCATATATTGGATATAGTCAATTAATAATAATCCGATTTAGAAATTACATTTGCCAATTAGAAGATATAATCAAAGTAGGCCCTTATTTATTTTAAAAATTACTTCTCATCCTTTTCTAAGTATAAAAGTCATTCATGTTCACAGTAGAAAGCTAGATATGGTTTATACAGAATTATGTGTTTCAGCAGGGAATGGGGTGGGCTAGAAGGGTTCAATGGGGGCAAGAGAATATATATAATACTTTCAACAATAAAGTTTTTTTTTAAAAAGAATGATGTGTTTCACAGATTCCAGGACCCACAAACCCATCCTAGTGAGAAGCTTACAGCCCAGGCCCTCCCAAGGACCAGGTCTGGGCGCCATCTGCCCTGACACAGTAAGAAACGGTCCACCTGGACTAGACCTTGGGGTGAGAACAAGAGGAAGAAGGCCTGCTGACCAGAGCAGACCCTGATAGGGTCTTTGAGGGAAGGTATGTCTCCTGCTCCAGAGGCTCACTGTGCCAAGTGCTAAGCTCTTGCTGTTCACATCCGTGACCATTCTTCCTTTGGCACCTCTCTCATGTCTACCTTTCCTCTCCTACTGCTGCCACCACCCTCGCTGGGCAGGACTCTGAAACCATTCTTCTCCCTCATACCAGACTCTCCTCAGCCAATCAGTCGGCCTCCCACAGCAAAGGATATTCCCAAAACACTGCTCTTGTCACACCATCTCCAGTATGGAGCTATCAGCGCTCCCTACGGCCTTCGAAGTCAACCCAAATCTGCTCTCTTGGCGCCCATATGATCACAGTCACCTCACCAACTTTGCCTCCCCTCCTCTCTCCATACAGCAATGTGCAGAGCAGAACAGGCATTAGATCTGAAGACAAAAGATCTCGATTTCAATTTCCTCCCCTCTAAAGCTAGGTAGTAACAATGCCTGTCCCTGCCTTCTCGAAGGCTGTTGCAAAGACAGGGTGAGATCTCTAACCTACCTGAAAGTGCTTTGCAAACTGCTTTGTCCGCAGCACTGTACAAACCCTCTATTACTGCTGAGTCCCTCGGTCCCTTGGTTCCCTGGTTCCCCGTTCTTCTCAAATAAAATGATGTCTTCCCTGCTCTGCATTTTGAACATGGTCTGTCTTTTGGGGGCTAGCTTTCAAACTCTGGAATGCAGCAGAAATGCCTATAGCTCTTGTTAAAGACACAAGGCCCTGGGGCTTCAGCTGTAGCAGGTCACCCTCTGCAAGAAGGACCACTGAATAAGAGACAGAACAGAGTGGCAAGCAGAAAGAAGAAAAGCAGCACTACTACTGCACTGGGCAGCACGGGCCATCAAGACGGAGGACTGAAGTACCAAAGGGAGGCCTTTCCGCCAGGCTGCGCAGCGCACCACTGCCTGACCTACCTCCTTATGGACATGAGTGATGGCTGTGGAGAGTTCTAGGCCGTCAAGCAAATTATTGCCATCATAGTCATGCATTTTGAAATAATGGAGCTGCAGTTCTTGTGGAGACATCTCCGCCTCGGGTTTGTTGATGACACCTTCTAGATGTTCCATGATATGCCTAGAAACCAACAGTTAGACTCAGACCACTTGGCAGGGACAGTGGGATCATGCCAAAACCTGAAGGACTCTTAAAAGTTCAAATCTTGAAACTCATCCATTGAGAAACAGGGGACAGACCACACTCGAGGATGGCAGATATAAGCAAGGCCGTGAAGGTAACAGGAATAAAATAAAACATTGCATCTATTACGCTGGCAAGATTATGAGTGATTTTTCCTCTTTATTACTAGAATGTTGTTATAGCATTTTTTGAAGCTATCCATTTTAAAAACGTTTCTTTTTAAAGCAATTCAAGGATAACAGAGTGTAAGGCGTAAGGTTAACTGGCCCAAGACAAAAGTTGCAACAAATGACTCAATGTTTGTGCCAATAAAACAAGAAAATGGTCTTGTCACAGTCAAGAAACCTTAGCTCTATTCTGGATTCCACCACCACTACTGCGTGTGTGTGTGTGTGTGTGCGTGCGTGCGTGTGCGTGTGCGTGTGTCTGTGGTGAGAAACAGAATGACTTCAGGCAAGTCATGTATCCCATTTGGGCCTCGGGATCCGCCACTGGAGATATGATGGTGACAAAAGGAATACCTGACCTCAGGTGGATGTGAGGAATTCACAGCACCCTTGGAAAGCGAAAGCAGAAGGAAAAGAGGCCTGAGTGTGCCATCGCAGCCGCGGCCGCAGAGGAAGGGAGACCCCTGGCCACAGCGCTGGCGGAATACGTACTCTTGGTCGTGCACTGTGTGCTTATCCAGCCCCATGCTGCCGGGATGGGAGGAACCGGCCCCAGGCTGCTCGGCCCCGGTCCCTGAGGCACAGCAGGCCCAGAGCAGGCCGCACAGGAAGGGCGTTCCGAGCAGCTGCGGAGATCTCATGGTCGCTGGCACCTGGGAGGTGGGGAACACAGGGGAGGAGAGTGAGGACACCAGAGCTCAGGTTCTGCCAAGACTCCAAGCAGCGAGCTGAGAAGCCTGGTAACGGAGCCACGGTGGGGAGAGAGTATGTGCAACTGCCTCCAAGGCCAGCTCTGCCACCAGCCCACTGGCCCCCGGCTCCCCGCCACTCAGACACAGGTCCACGACCTTCCTGAAGCCCCAGAAGGCCAAGCAGCTCACTGAGAGCTTCAGTGGGTCTGAAGATCACTCCTGCCTACAAGCAGCTTACGGTCCGGTGAGAGCAATACTTCCCCCCGAGGGCTACTTCGGGCAGAAAGGGAGGTCTCCTCAAGGCAGATAACCCGCCGAGTTCACAGAAAGAACCTTCCTCTGGGTGAGGGAAAATCAGAGCGTGCTGGCAGGCGTGGGGACTCCAGCTGGGCCTGGATGGAGGAGTGTAAGGGAATGGCGGGAGCTGAGTGGCAGGTGCAGCGAAGCGGGAAAGAAACTCCAAGTGGTTTAGTTGGTCTGGAGCCCAGAGAGTGTGAAGTAGGAACAACAGGCTGCAAAGGTTGCCCAGGCGGTGCTGAACACGACTTGGCAGGGCCGGCCACGGGGACTGCAGTTCCTGGGGATTCCTGAGTGGGAGATGAGATCAGAGCTTGTTTTCAGAATGGCTCCACTGGCAGCACAGCAGGGAAGGTATTCAGTGGAGCAAAGGTAGTTGAGGGAAGCGATGAGGTGGGTGGGTTCAAGGCCAGTGCAGAGAAGAGGACATTAACCCCTGCCCCACCACTTTCAGGGCTGTGACAGAGGCAAGTAGTTTAACCACGTGAAAGGGCCTTGGGAAGGAGGGGTACAGGAATTAGGATTCCATCAAGTACTCCCGTTGGCTAGACCTGGGAGTGTGGTCAGCAGTCAGCCGCAGAGCAAGCTCCCTGAGGTCGGGCGTGCTTTGTTCCCATCAACATTCCCCACCAGGGCTCAGGCAGGCCTTTACTGACTGCTAAACCGCAAGTCCTGGTCCTTCCTGGGGCTCATGGACTGACCTCAAACAGGAAGGGGACGGACAGCCAGGAGACCTGCACGCCAATACGAAGAAAGCCCTGACTACCCATTCACTTCCTAAAAGGCAGTACAGATTCTGCTGGATAACAAGGGCCAGTAATTCCTAAGGGGCCAACCGCAGCCACAGCCCCAAACCTACAGCAGTAAAGACAAAGCATAAGTACTGGTCACAGCCTTCCCCATGCTACACACGGAGCTCAGCTCCGAAGCTCCGCCGTCTCTACTCCCTGAACCTGGGCTGGGAAGTAGACATGTTGCAGCCCCTCACCCATCCTACAAGGAAGGGCCCTGGAAAATGCAACCCTACCACATGTGGGAAAATTTTACAAACCTGCGTTGCCTATCAGCAGTATAACCTCCCACAGCCGCTCCCTAAGGGCAATAGTCACTGGGATGTATCGCTTAGAGGGTGGAAAAGCAGCATCTACTCTTATTACTAAGGAGGGATATCATAATGCAATATGTCAATAACTGGAAAAGATGTTCAATATAGATCCAACAAAAAACAGGCTGCAAAAGTCTGTAAAGAAAAATCCCTTTTGTGAAAAAGAATGTATGTAGCCCAGCTGGTGTTGCTCAGGAGGTCACAGTTCGATTCCCCGTCAGGGCATATGCTCAGACTGCAGGCTGGATCCCCAGTAGGGGGTGAGCAGGAGGCAGCCAGTTGATGGTTCTCATCTCTCCTATTCCTCCTCTCTGAAATCAATATTAAAAAAAATATATATATATATATATTTTTTTAATGTATGTATATTTCACATACAGAACAACAACTAAAAATAAAGATTATCTTCTGAGTCATGAGATTAGGAGTGATTTTTATTTTTACTTTTCTATTGCTTCTAAAATTTCTACTATAAATGTTTTTTTATTTACAAATATGTATTTAATGTAACTCATCCCATACTTTTGTTCCAATGTTATATGGCTGGAATGAAAAAGGGGCTTCCAGTTCTCATTTCTAGAAAATAATTCAGAAACAGAAACCACATTTCCAATTTTACCAAATAAAAGTGTCCAGACCCTGATAAGGCCACTGCCACTGTACCTGGTACCAGAAAACAAGGTTTCGAGTTACTCTCAGCAGTGACTGCACAGGCCGGAACGGAACGGAACAGAACAGAACAGCTTGTTAGTGTCCGGACAGGAGGGATCAGAGTGGGAAGCCAGGTCCTCCCAAGCCTCTCAGACTCCCGCCTTAAAGGCCTCTTTCTCCAGCAAGCCTTCTTCGATTTCAAGCTCTTCCCATATGCTCCTGAGTGCGTCCCTTCAGGCAACAGCTGGGAATGTGGTCTTGAACAACACCCTCATTACTGTCGGTGCCCTTTGCTGGACTGGGCTTGGCGAAGGTGGGCACTGCATCTACACTGCTAGAATTGAGCACAGAACCAGGCACAGAGGTTGACAGTCCTCAGCCTGTGTGCCATGGTCCCTGGCGGGGAAGGAGTCCCACTGTACGAACATGCTGCCAAGTTTTGATGTCAACGTAACTGAGCACAAAACTACTTTGTTTGTTTTTTAAATATCTATCGGATAGTTGAGCTAACTGATTACTAAACCCATGGCACCATTTCCTATAACTATGTGGTTGGAAACCCAGTATATCAAATTGGGGGGAGAGGGTCCGCTTCAAAGAACAGCAAAAAGTGATTGGTAGTATAGCAATTATGGGTCCAAATAATTCCTTCTTCATGGGAGGCAGAATAACGGCCAAGAGCCATTAATACTGAGCATGTCCCACCGTGGTTTGCTGTTGCAGGTTTCTAACTAACTACAGGCATACTTCGTTTTGTTGCTGAGCTACCTAGCCAGGGCTTTTGCATAACTTTTATATGCACCGGGAAACCAAAAACTTCACACACGACTCCTCTATTGCAAAATTCACTTTATTGTGGTGGCCAGGAACCAAACCTGTAATACCTCCGAGGCATGCCTGTATTAGATCACAACAAAGACCGGAGCTATGAACACAAAGAAGAAACTCTCTCTTCAAGTGCGTAATGAAAGCAGGGAATGTGACTGCCACCTAACACTTCAAACTGTCACATTCGAAAAGAAACATAAGCAACCCTCTTCCGCCCCATGAACAAGTTGCATCACCCACACCCCAACCACTCAGTCCAAGGCCACGAGCAAACAGCCGGACAGATAAACCCCAGGAGTTCCTGATCTCGCTGGGTTCTGAGAAAATGTAAAGGCCACGTTGGAGAAAAACCCAAAGGAGGAGGGATTTCTGAAGGAGACTTCGGAGTACAACCCCAGCTTTGAGGCATCTTTCACAAGGAGAAGCCGCAGGCCTGGGAGGAAGCACCCGACCATCACCGTAGGCAGCCGTGAGGTCCCACAGTGCTGGGACTGTAGGAGTTCCCCTGGCGGCATCCTTGCCCAGTCCCACAGCATTGCTCCCGCTGCTTCCATCTGTCCGTCCTCCCTCTTCCTTCCAGGTCTGGTTCAAAATATCATCTCTGGATTCTCCCAGGCCCGGATCAATTGTTCCTTCCTCTGACCTCAAGTCTGCAGCTTCTCACACTCATTTGGCCTTAACATATGGTCACATATGGTTCTCCTTGTTTTTCTTTTCTCCTCCGGCTCTGAGGGCTGGGAACCCAGCTTTTCTGTCTCTTCTATTCCCTTCTAAATGCATCGCCAAGTGCTGAGCTGCGCTACAGCTAGCAGACCCTCACGTCTGAATCAGAGCAGTGAGTCTGGGCCTCAGGGTTGTTGTTCCCTATCACAAAAGGTCTGGCCTAAGCTGGAAAAACAACTTCCCTTTGGAGCCTCCCCACCAGGGATGTGGCCTGGCCCACCCACCCCTCCCATTATGTAGTTCTCCTACCAGCACCAGCACCGGAAGGGTTTGGGGCCAGCTTCCTCCCATCTAGCCCACAGCAGCTGTTAACAGCTTTTCCCTCACACCAAAGGCCCTCAGTTAAGAATCCAAACTCAAAGCAGCCACACTCACCAACATCCAGGTACCCTGTGCCCAGAGTCAATGCCAAAGAGAAACTCTGATCGGTACTTCCCGGTTTAAAACTTCCATGAGCCTGAACTGAGGATGAGAAAGAAACCAGGCTCCTAGGCCAAAGAAACCTCTGCAGGGGTTAGGGGTTGGAGAACAGATTCTGAAAGTGCAGGCATTTGCCAACCGGGGCTACTTGTTCATTTGGGGGAGCCCACGGAGCTGCCATGCTTCATTCACATATTTCACCGCCAGACTCTTTACTAAGGAGCCTGGTGCTGCACAAGGTACTAAGGACAGGACTGCGACTGAGACAGTAAGACGCACAACCCACACCTGGAGAACTTCACTGAGGACGAGGACTTTTTCCAACCAAAGGACAGCGCCTCAGGGGGAGGGAACAGGATGTAGCAGACACCCGAGCACAGGGGGAACCTGGTCTAACGCAGGAACACAGCAGTCCAATTCGGCTGGACACTCAGTACAGCAGAGACTGGGGAGTGGAGAGTAAAAAGAGGACAGGCTGCCAAGGGGCTTGCGCGCCTGCTGGATGGCGTGGGAGAGCAACGAGAAGCTACTGAAAGGTCGGAAAGGGAACGCGGTGGCGGCCAGAGGTGTGCTTTAAGACCAGCACCCTGGCTCTGCGGTGCGGAGCGAGCTCCCGAGGATCAACAAGCACATGCAGGGGACCAGTCGGGAGGCCACTGCGCATCCGGGGCAGAGATGGCGGCGGCCTGCGCCAGCTGGAGCAGAGACGGGCAGTGGAAACGCGGGCGTAACCGAGAGAGATTCGGGATGGACCCGATACGGATGGCAAGGAGCACAGGTGAGAATGATGCCCAGGATGTGGATCGGGCACAGGGTGGGTGGCAGTGCCCACGCCCAGGTAGCGAGCACAAGAGGAAAACGCCTTCCCTCGCCTTCCCACTCGCGGGCACAGCCAAACCAAGCTCGCCCGGCCACACGGGACCTGCTTGCTGTCTCTTCCAGGAGGAGATGGAAAGGGGAAGCGAGGGTCGGAGGAGAGCGGGTGCCAGCGGCAGACGGAGTCACGCCCGCGGCCGGTCCTCCGAGAGGGCGGAGAACGGCCCCGGCAGGGCCCAACTGGCTTCACAGCCCCCAGCCGCCGGCTCCGAGAGAGGGGCTCTGCTCCCACGCCGGCTACGCCTCCCGCGGCGGCTCCGGGGCTGAGACCCCCGCGCAGGCCCTCCAGCCGCTCAACCCGAGCCCGACGCCCCCGGGCCGCAGAGGGGCGCCGGGATCCAGCCTTGCTGAGGACCCCTGGGCGCCGCCCCGCGACCTCCTCCCCCAGGGCGGGGACACGCGCCTCCCAGGTCCCAGCCGCACCTGGGCTGCTCCCGGGTTCACTCACCCCGCGGCCCGCGGCTGCCCAACTTACCCGGACACGCAGCGACCCCGCGTGAGCCTCGCCGCCCCGGTTCTCTGCGCCTTTCTCCCGGCCCCGGCCCCGGCCACGCCCCCGCCCTGCTATGCGCAGGCGCGCTCCCATCTGCCCGCCCATTGGCGCCGCGAGGCTCCGCCCTACCGCAGCCCGTCAGGACGTGCGGCTCGGGAGATCCACGTGTAACGGGCCCGAGGGTCCGGCAGCCGCCGATCTTCCTGCTTCCCGAAGGCACCCCGGGCTGCAACCCGGAAGGTTGCTAAGCGGACCCGGAAGGTTGCTAGGAAACCCCGAGGAAGGTTGCTAGGCGGGCCGGAAGGTTGCTAGGAAACCCCGAGGAAGGTTGCTAGGCGGGCCGGAAGGTTGCTAGGAAACCCCGAGGAAGGTTGCTAGGCGGGCCCGGAAGGTTGCTAGGGGGGCCTGGAAGGTTGCTAGGAAACCCGGAGGAACATAGACTCGGGTAGGACGTAGAGGGGTCAAACCGCTGGAGCAGACGCCAAGCTTCCAGCTGCGCCTCCACTTCCACTTGCAAATTGGGGAAACACAGGAACCCTAAATCCTTTCCTAATGAAAGGGCTGGAAGACGCTGGAGCCGGCCTTGAATCCTGTGTTTCCAAGACGGGCCTGCTTCCATACTCTGCTTTCTCAAGTCCACAAAGCCGCCTTCTGCAGCACCCAGTTCAAACACCACCTCCCCTGTGCAGTTTGTGAAATCAGCTGCTATCTCAACAGAAGGCAAGCATTAATAAAAATAAAACACACCCGCCCATAAACAAAAGAAATGAACAAATAAGCCCTGCGTAACCCTGCCCTTACACCGTTCCCTCCATACAAGACTGTCATTCAGTGAATAGCCATGGACCGGATGGGTAACTGAATGTGGCACTGTCATTTATTAAAACCTTTCTCCCGCTTGCTCTGTAAAGACACATTATCATTATTCATATGAGCCTGGGTTTAGAAAAAGAAAAGTGCTTACTGGTAAGTACATGGTCCCAGAACCCTGACTGCGGTTGGTTTTAGCAGATCAGTGCCTTGAAAGTTAGCCAAGGTGACTGCCTTAAATAGTCACTTATTCCTTCTCATCTTCATCTGAGTTTGAAATCTGTCTACCCTGTCCCAGAGAAAAGCCCCAGGACCCCAAAGTCCCTGAAGAAACCTTATTAGTCCAGGACCGCTTCTCTTCCTTACGCTGAAGTTTTAGTTGGATATCATTTGTTTTCCAGCCCTGCATCTGCCAACCATCTATTTTTCCATTTGTTAACTTGTCCAATAATTCAGCAATATTTCTTGAGTACCTCCTATGTTCTGGAAGTTACTAGAGATATAAGTACAAATAAGGCATGGTCTCTTTCTTCAAGAAACTCTGACTCTTCTCTGAAGAGGACAAGATGGCCAAGAGGCATTTGAAGAAATGCTCAAGGTCACTAATCATCTGAGAGATGCAAATCAAAATGACAATGAGGTACCATCTCACACCTGTCAGAATGTCTACCATCAACAAATCAACAAATGACCAGTGCTGGCGAGGATGTGGAGAAAAGGGGACCCTAGTACACTGCTGGTGGGAATGCAGACTGGTGCAACCATTATGGAAAACAGTGTGGAGTTTCCTCAAAACATTAAATATGGATCTGCCATTTGACCCAGTGATCCTACTTCTAGGAATATATCCTAAGAAACCTGAAGGCCTCATTGTCCAAGCTTTCACCTGGCAGAGGGAGTCATAAATCATCCCCCACCCCAGGTGCAGCCCTACCACCCTGACAGATTCCTGGAACAATGCTGAGATCCTGAAACTGCTTGCTCATCCATAGCCCCTGGCGCCAGCAATGGGGGGGGGGGGAGATCTGTAGTTCCTCGGACCAGTTCCTCATACCAAACCCCTCTCCTCACTACCTGCCCTAAGCCTTAAAAGCGATGCCCGGCTTGGCCCGGGCGTGGCTCCACCGGCCTCTCTCCCTTCCCGAGACTGGTGAACTCGCCCATTTGCTCCCAATAAAGTCTGGCTGATTTTTCATTTGGCTCAGTCTTTAATTCTTCAACAGCTTAATTAAACACTCATCAGAAAGAATGTATGCACCCTTATATTCATAGCAGCACAATTTAGAATTGCTAAGATCTGGAAACAGCCCAAATGCCCATCAGGAGATGAGTGGATAAAAAAACTGGTACATTTATACCATGGAATACTACGCAGCAGTAAAAACAGAAGACTTTCTTACCCTTTGTGACAGCATGGAGAGAGCTGGAGAGTATCATGCTAAGTGAAATAAGTCAGAGAAAGACAATATCACATGATCACACTCATGTGGAATCTAAGTAACAAAATAAACTGATGAACAGAGAGGATCCAGAGACATGGAAGCATGGAACAGAGTGCCGAATCACGGAGGGAAGGTGGGGTAGGGTAGGTGGGCATAACCCATGGACACAGATAGTAGGGTGCTAAAGGCGGGGGGTGGGGAGAAGGATGACTGGAGGGGACCAATGGGGGAAAGGGGGAGATATATGTAATACTTTCAACAATAAAGAATTATTTAAAAAAAAAAAAAAAAGCTCAGTGTCTGATACCAATGCCTCCACTTCTGGAGATCTTATCCTCTTCCCTCTCTTGAATCACCAGTTGTTCCCTCTCGGATAAACCATTCCTGTTGTCAAATAGCCTTTCCCTCTGGTTTCTTCACTACCACACTAATGAAACTGCAATCTTCCTGCACATCCAGAGGTACTTTCTCCTCTTTTTCCTACTTGCCCTGTCCGTGCTGTTCATCACAGCCAACCAGTCCCACTTTGAAACACCTCCACCTCGTGTTTTCTGACATCATGCACCCTTATCTCACTGGTTTGTGTGTGTGTGTGTGTGTGTGTGTGTGTGTGTTTTAATCCTTACCTGAGGACATGCTTAGAGACAGAAAGGGAGGGGGGAGTATCAATACGAGAAACATTTATCAGTTGCCTTCTGTAGGTGCCCAACCAGGGATTGAACCTACAACCCAGGCATGTGCCCTGACCTGGAATCGAACTGGCAGCCTTTCGACCTTTTGGTGCATGGGACGATACTCCAACCAGCTGAGCCACTCTGGCCAGGCTTGGTTATTTTTTCTAGGATTCTTTTCACTGACTTCTCATCTTCTGTTCAACTTATAAATGTCAAGGCACCCAGGGTTCTATCCTGAGTTCCCACTCTCCTTATATGATTTCATCTTCTTTCTTATGAGCTTAGCTTTCCAATGAATAGAAAGCTTGATTTATCTTACCATAATTTCAAGATGTTTTGAAAGAAACATAAATACATTTATGAAACATACTCATGGTAAAAACATTCTAGAATATGTTGAATATGAATGTTTTGAATTAGAATATTGGGGATTAATACTTGGAAGAATAATAAAAATATTCCATGTGGTATTCATAAAAAAATACCTTAGTAGTCATTGGCTATTTTCAAGAGTACTCTGTTTTTGATAACTTGCACATTTGGCAAATTGGGGGTTGCATGGACATTGAACTCATTGATCCTTCCATAAACTAACCTTTTGGGATCCTGGCAGCTTCTATTCAGCTTTCAGTATTATTTTTAAAAAACAAACAAACAAAAAACAGGTCAGTTCAGTGCACTGCACTTGTCTTTTGTTTGTTTTGTGTTTTTTTTAGTAAAATGTTGACACATGCCTGCTCAGAATAAATTAACTTGATTATATCACCTGTAAGGTGACTTGTCTCCTGCCTTCCCCCAAAATGCCCACCATTATAGTTTATTCTTCTGTAAGCAAAATTAATAATTGTTTTCTTGACCCAGCATCTAATAATTTTAATAATATAAGTGAAGGGGGGAGGTGAATGAATCAGTTTACCAATTTTAAAAGAATGGTAAGCTTTTTAAATTTTATTTCTCACAATGATACCTATTAACCTATACTTGAAATTCTTATCATAAATATACTGAAGGTTGCAATGATAGAAATATAGAAAGGAAGGGAAGCAGCAAGAGAAACATATTTAATGTATTGAGTATTATTATTTCTTTTTAAGCATTGCAGGAATTGAACATTGAAAAGACTGAACTGTAGGACATAGACCGTGTTAGGATTTAGTGCAGAGATAAAAGAATATAAATTGTAAAACCTGGGTGTCAGGGTAAGGCTTCACCGAGTAGGTGAGGGCTGAGCTGGAGCACTTGGGCATTCAGTCATGTGACTGAGACACAGAGGCCATTAATTAGCTAAACAAACACAATAATCTATAGGTTACAACCTGACTGTTCACATGATGAAAGTCTCTTCTTATAGAAGGCATATTTTATGATGATCATTTTTGCCTTTCTCAGGTTTAATTTACAAAATTTCAATTGACAAGGCACTTTTCAGCATCATAGCCACTGCATGAACAGAGGCAGTTACTCACTCTGGAGTTTTCCCAGCCACAGTGTTTACTCCAAGAATTAGTTCAAACCCTCTGCTCAGTCATCGATTGATTCATTATTCTTTGTAAGTGATTAGAGGAATAAGTGTTTTCTGGGTCTACAGTACACTCAAGGACCACCCTGGACATGGAGGAAAGGAATACATTAAAATTAAAAGGGACTTCTTTTGACAGAGCATTCTGTTTCAGAAAAGGGTAAAGGTTCAAATGACAGAAAGTGATCCTTCTGTAAGAATATTAGAAGCGTCCTCATAGTCAAAGAATCCTCCAGAATGTTTGTATGAACCTCTTTATACTGCTTGGTGGCCCATCCTCTAGTGCAGCGGTCGCCAACCTTTCAGACCCCACGGACCACCAGTGGACCACTGATTGGCGACTGCTGCTCCAAAGGTTTCCTTAGTGCTTGAAAGTAGAAAAGGGAACTAGGAGGATAAATCAGGTCTATTTTAGATTCCACCCTGGAGGTTTATTACCAGAATTGCCAAGAGGATTTTAACCCACAACCCTCTCCATCCAAGTTTAAGAAGAAAATTTATTGTGAAACACTATTGTGTACTGTCTTATTTTTCTGGCAACATCCATACAGACTTGCTCCCTATTTCACATAACCTTCATCCTCCATAATCATAACCTTTTCCTTGATATTCTGAGGAGTTTGGAAAGCCCAGTCCAGGGAGTCTAACAGAAGCATCTATCTACACCTATCTATCTATCACTGTGACGGACAAGGACATCTGCACAACTGCTGGGTACCATGCACAGTAGGCCTGGGGCGGAGCAGCAGGCACTGCAGTCCTCCAGTGGACTGGACAGTAGAAGGCTGGGCAGCCCTAGGCACTCAGAGTCAGGCAGGGCGGCTGCAGCTCCAAGAGTGCACCCCAGCTGCAGGAGGAAGCCAGCTGCGCTGCCCTGGGGGAGAGGTTCCTGTGCCCAGGGAACAGCTCTACTCTATTTTCCTCTCCCTGCTTTATAATAATTGCTATATTCACTTGCCTTTAATTGTGTTATTTTTCACAACAAAAATGTTTTTTAAAAGATAGAAGAGAAAAATAAATTATTTGAAAAGCAGATGGAGCAAAGCTATTATTTAAAGTCTAAAACTGCTAAAATCATCGGAAGGTACTCAGGTCGCCGTAGGAGTTTTGGGTTGTTTTTTTTGTTTTTTGGTTTTTTTTGCGGGGGAAAGCAGAATGGCTAAGGTGAGTTGAAAAGGCTATCCCATCACTCCCTCTAACCTATTCTCCTTCTCTCCTGGCTGGCCAGATACCCCAAACCCCACTTACCTCTTTAAGGTAAACCTCCTTCCACACAGAAAAACATCTCTTATGGTGACTTTTAAGCTCTGGTTTCATTCTCAGCTGAAAGCCATTATCAAAGTCTCTTCAAGGCCTAGACAAGACAGAGAACATCACAGAGGAATTTAGGATAGTTTGAGGGACATCTAATCCAGAGCATCCAGATATATATAAATTACTTCATACATTAGTAGGAAGCTCAGATGCAAAAAAGAATGGGCCTGACATACATTACTTCATACATTAGTAGGAAGCTCAGATGCAAAAAAGAATGGCTCAGTGGTTGAGTGTCGACCTATGAACCAGAAGGTCATGGTTCAATTCCTGATCAAGGCATATGCCTGGGTTTCGGGCTCAATCCCCAGTGGACATGCAGGAGGCAGCCGATCAATGATTCTCTCTCATCATTGATGTTTCTCTCTCTCTCTCTCTCCCTATTTATATATATATATATATAAATAGGGAGATATATATATATATCAGAATGGATATATATATATATATGTATATATATATATATATATATATATCAGAATGGGAAGACCTTTGGTGACTTAAAAGACCTTGAATTGCATAGGAAATTGAAGGGGTTTAGAAGAGCTATAGCTGTTGGTCAAGGTCTTTGGTAAACTATCCTTTAACTTTTCAGTGGAAACAGATGGTACTCTGATTCAGTTCTTCCAGGCAAAAAACGTGGTGAGGTGGTGGAGAGAGAGATTAACTGCAGAACTTACATGCATATACTCATAGCCCATGAACATGAAGGCCTGGAAGGGGTGGGTGTAGGAGGGAGGTAGCCAAAGGGGAGAAAAAACAAAGGGGACATCTGTAATACCTTCAACAATAAGATAAACTTAAAAAAAAAAAAAAAAAAGGAGGGACAGTATTCAGGAGTAAATCCTGAAGCTGGCTTGACTTTGGCTTCCCTCTTATCTTTTTGTGAATGGCCTTAAACCAGAAATAGGGAGTTGAATATGCTATGATCAAAATCTTGAGTCTATTTTGAAAGAGCTCTAGAACTACGAAACTAAAAAAACTGAAAAGAAAAAAGTTATCAATGAAGGTGTTCTGTTTCCCATTCTATTCTTCTTAAACCTGTAAGGAAACATTTTTCTAAAAATTAAAGGACAACATTACAACTTTTTGATTGATATAGGCACAAAAATATCAATCTTAAACCTGAGCACTACTATACAGCATGTTCCTTAAAATCAACAAACCATTCCAGTCATGCATCTAGTTAATAATCTTCAACGCACCTTCTCCAGGCCCGCGCCCCCCCCTCCCCAATCCCTATAACTGTCAGCCTTGAACCTTTCCCTCCTTCCCCTTTTTAGCCTAGAATCTTTAACCAAAGAGCTTTTTCCTTTGTGACATTCATTAACTTAATAGCAAGGGATTTACTGTGTGAATGCTCTCCTGATGGTCTCTTCCCTTCTTCCCAGAGGACATCTCTATTCATAATGAGGTCCTGGCTAATTTAGATATTGTTGTACCAGTACTTTTTTGTGTAGATCAAGCACAGATTGAAGCTCTTTTGTAGGCAAACAATTCTAATGATATTCTTCCAGACTAAACTCATCGAGGTTCAGAATGACCTACCTAAACCTTTACCCAAATTTGCACAATAGACTCTAAAACAAGGTGCTGAAGAAGGGATAAAGCTAATAATCAAAAGCCCGAAGGAGGAAGGAGTCTTCATATCTCCTCCTATTGTCCCATTGAGAAACCTGGTAGGCAAGAATATAAATTCAGAGCAGGGAAATGGCGGCAGATTAAGTGGAAGCTACGCTGACACCCTCCCAAGACCAAACTTAAATTACAACTAAAATACAGAAAAATCACCTTGACTAATAAATTGAAGATTAGCTGGAGAGAACCCTGATTACCAAGAACTGAAAGCGGAGACCACATAGACACTGGTAGGAAGTGCGGAGGCCTGAGAGGGCTGGCAAGGCTCCCATAGACAACAGCTGAAGTTCTGGAGGGACATCTCAGCTGGTGGGGGGTTCCCACTGATAACTCCGATGTCTAAACCCCAAGCTGGGTTCCTCAGCCCAGAGCACCAGAACTGAGAAAGGTACCCTATAATATCTGGTTGTGAAAAACAATGGGGTTGCTCTCTACCAGGGAAAGATGGCTGGAAATGCAGGTACCCTCTTAAAGGCCCAATGAGCAAAATTTTGTGTGTAGCCACTTACTTTGTGCTCTGACAGGGAAGGCAAAGTGGACTAGAACTGTATGAGGGTTTGGGGCCTTGGGTTATGTTTAATAAGCCGTCCAGGAATTAAAGACTGAGCCAGATTGAAAAATCAGCCAAGTTTTATTGGGAGCAAATGGGCGAGTTCACAGGTCTCGGGAAGGGAGAGAGGCCAGTGGAGCCGGGCGTGGGCCAAGCTGGGCCGCGCTTTTAAGGCTTTGGGCGGGTAGTGAGGAGTGGGATTTGGTATGAGAGGTGGTCCGTGGAACGTATGAAACTTTCCCCCGGGGGGTTACTGGCGCCAGGGGCTATGGATGAGCAAGCAGTTTCAGGATAATCCATCATTGTTGCCCTTTAAGGTCAGGGCTTAAGGTCAGGGCAGTCGGGCTGCACCTGGGGCGGGGGATAACCTATGACTCCCTCAGCCAGGTGAATGCTTAGACAGCTTGGACAGGTTAGAGCTTGGAAAGCCCCATTTTCCAGTGAGAGTCATTCTCTCATATTGCAGAGGACATCTTTCCCAGGCAGAGATTTACCATCCAGGCAGCTTTTGCCTAAGGTGGGGGAGGGGCAAGCAATGGTTCCACACCATTGGAAAAACCTCTTGCCCACCCTGTGGAGTCTACATCCTGTCGTGGTCTATAGCCTCAGGCAAATTAAGACTGAGAATAACTATCAGACTGTAGGCAGGGGCAGATCTCTGGAGGCTTTGAGTCTTTGCCTGATCTCCTTCCGGACCTAGGGTAGGAAAAGCAGACCTGGTGTACATTCAAAGGCACCCTGACCCAGCAGAGGGTACCACAAGCTGTGGACTGCTGATAGCTCCAAACAGGGTACTCAGGACCAGACAGAGTATCTAAAATTATTCTGCACCAGAGACTGGCAGTTATAGTAGACTAGGGGCCCGGTGCACAAAAATTTGTGCACTCGGGGTGGAGGGAGTCCCTCAGCCCGGCCTGTGCCCTCTCACAGTCTGGGACCCCTCAGTGGATATCCTATGATGGCCCCAGTCTGCCAAGCGCCTTCTGTGTGTGTGTGTGTGTGTGTGTGTGTGTGTGGCCACTGGGGACCTGCCCCCAGCCGCATCTGAGGCTCGGAGCAGTCTTCCTGTGTGTGTCTACCTGCTGGGGGCCTGCCCCCAGGCACACCGTGGAGGCTTGGAGCAGGCACTCCCTCTATGATGATCTCTCAGATTCTTGCCCTCCCCTGCATGTTGTTCTCTTTTTTGAGCTGTGGCCAGGGCTGGGTGCGGCCTGCCTCCCAAGCTTGCCTACTGCCCATCTTCCTCCAGCCACCAGAAAGCAGGGAAAACCCTGCCTCGTGGCCAGGCCAGCCTTTTCCTGCTCCCTGATCCCCGGAAGGGGTCTGGGGAGCCACCAAGCAGTACTCCAGCCCCCAAGAGCTTGCTTTCCCGCTCCCCAGTGGCCCCCAAAGGGCCTGGGGAGCCGCCAAGCAGGCCACCGACTCTTTCCCACTCACCGGTCCCCTGCTGCCTTCCTTTCCCACTTCCTGGTGCCGCCAAGGGGTCTGGGGATCTGCCAAGCAGGCCCCTGGCCCCTGCAGCCTTGCTTTCCCGTTCCCCGGTGCCCCGCAAAGGGCCTGGGCAGCTGCCAAGCAGGCCGAGACCGCCCCGCTGCCTCTTTCCCACTCCCCAGCCCGCCACCTTGCTTTCCCACTTCCTGGTGCCTTGCAAGGGGCCTGGGAAGCCCACCAAGCAGGCTGCCGACCCCCTGCCACCTCTTTCCCGCTCCCCAATGCCCCTCCAAGGGCCTGGGAAGCCCACCAAGCAGGCCGCCGACCCCCTGCCGCTTCTTACCCGCTTCGTGGTGCCCTCCAACCCTGCCGCCTCTTTCCCACTCACGGGTCCTGGGCCCTGCACTGTCCCGCCCTGCAGCTGCTCTGTGCACTCGGGAGGTCCCTCAGCCCGGCCTGTGCCCTCTTGCAGTCTGGGACCCCTCGGGGGATGTCCACCTGCTGGCTGCCTGACCAGCCTGGGTGAGGGGCTTTCAGGCTGCCCACAGCTCCCATTGCCCAACGTCCCAGCAAGGCCGGCTGGACGCAGGTTTCCTATAATTGATGCTGTTCCTTTAAGGCAAAGCCTTTTACTAACGAAGCCTCCTCTCTGCCTCACCTCGCGGCTTCTATAATGAAACAATTGTTACACTTAATTGTTGCAAATGTGTGTTTTGCTTCAGGCCAAAGGCTAAGGAGCCAGCGAGCAGGTAGTTTTGCTTTCGCTCCTGCTGCAACAGACGCTGCCTAAATGTTTACTCAGGTTCGTGAGTGGCGGCCGCCATGTTGGCTGGGCTAATTTGCATACAGCCGTTCTGATTGGCTGTGGGCGTCCTGGAGAAACGGTTAATTTTACTATTCCGCTTTTATTAGTTTAGATTTATCTCATACATAGACACAAACCCAAACAGGCAGCCAAAATAGGAAGGCCAAAAAAAAAAAAAGCACCAAATGAAAGAGAAAGAGAATTATCCAGAAGAACTAAATGAAATGGAGATAAGAAATTTATCAGATAGCCCTAGCTAGTTTGGCTCTGTGGACTGAAAGGTCCTGGGTTCGATTCTGGTCAAAAGCATATGCCTGGGTTGCAGGCTATATCCCCAGTAGGGGGCATGCAGGAGGCAGCCAGTCAATGATTCTCTCTCATCATTGATGTTTCCATCTCTCTCTCTCTCTTTCTCCCTTCCTCTCTGAAATATATATACACACACACACACACTAGAGGCAAAATGCATAAAAATTTGTGCACTTGGGAGGTCCCTTAGCCTGGCCTGTGCCCTCTCAAAGTCTGGGACCCCTCAGGGGATGTCCACCTGCTAGCTTAGGCCCGCTCCCTGGGGGGGGATCAGGCCTAAGCTGGCAGTCAGACATCCCTCTGACAGCCCGGGAGTCCTAAGGGGATGTCCACTTGCCAGTGGGGAGCAGCCTAAGCTGCAGTCGGACATCCTTAGCGCTGCTGAGAAGGTGGGAGAGGCTCCCACCACCACCGGTGTACTGGCAGCCTTCAGCCTGGCTTGTAGCTGAGCAGAGCTCCCCCTGTGGAAGCCCACTGACCACCAGGAGACAGCTCCTGCATTGACCATCTGTCCCCCAGTGGTCAGTGTGTGTCATAATGACCAGTCATTCCCAGTCATTCCCAGTGGTTCTGCTGTTAGGGTCAATTTGCATATTATCCTTTTATTACATAGGATAGAGGCCTGGTGCACAGGTGGGAGCCGGCTGGTTTGCCCTGAAGGGTGTCCCGGATCAGGGTGGGGGTCCCACTGGGGTGCCTTGGCCAGCCTGGGTGAGGGTTGAGGGCCATTTTCAGGCTGGCCACACCCCTTTCAGGATGGGAGTCCCCACTGGAGTGCCTGGCTAGCCTGGGTGAGGGGCTGATGATTGTTTTCAGGCTGGTCAAGCTCCCCAGTAGGGATCCTCACCCCATGGAGGTGTGACCAGCCTGGGTAAGGGGCTGTAGGCTATTTTTAGGCAGCCACACCCCCTTCAGGATGGGGGTCCCTACTGGGGTCCCTGGCCAGCCTGGGTGAGGGGCTGATGGCCATTTTCAGGCTGACCATGCCCCCCTCCCTTGACCCAATTGAAACTTTGTAGCCTTGAGCAGAGCCCAAGCCCAGCTGGAAACCTGCGTTGCCCCTGGCAACCCAGGCTCCCAGCCCCTCTTTAAGTGGAGGCCATAGCCGACTGGAAGCAGGTATCTGGTATTTATTTATCTTCTATTATTGAAACTTTGTAGCCTTGAGCAGAGCCGAGGGACCGCCAGGGCAGGCAGGAAGCTTAGCTTTCTCCATCACCTTGGGAAACCCAAGCCTCCTGCTCCCTTCAGCTCCTTGGCTGCCACCATCTTAGTTGAGTTAATTTGCATACTCACTCCTGATTGGCTGGTGGGTGTAGCAGAGTGGCAAAGTGATGGAGTGATGGTTAATTTGCATGTTTCCCTTTTCTTAGTGTAGATATATATATATATATATATATATATATATATATATACACACACACACACACACACACTCATACATATATACATATATATATTTATTTGTCAGACAGAATTCAGAATAATGATTATAAGAATGCTCAGCATGAAAAAAGACATAGAAACTATGAAAAATGACCCATCAGAAATGAAGTATGATATAGCACTAATAAAGAACCATTGGAAGGAATACACAGAAGATTAGTGGAAGCAGAGGATCAGATCAGTGAATCAGAAAACAGGATAGGAAAAAAATCACTCAATCAGAGAACCAAAGAGAAAAAAAACAATTAAAAAACAGGTGAAGCTGAGCTCAGAGGAAGTAATGAGGTAAATCAACTTGCTGAGGAATGTTTTCACATTTGGGTCCTCTCTCTTTGTTTTCTGATGGGCCTGGCTAAATAAAATCAGAAAAGACAGCAGTGAAGTAGTGAAGTAACAACTCACACCATAGAAATACAAAGGATTGTAAGAAAATACTATGTGCCCTGACTAGTTTGGCTCAGTGGATACAGCGTCAGCCTGCGGACTCAAGGGTCCCAGGTTCCATTCTGGTTAAGAGCATGTACCTTGGTTGCGGGCACATCCCTAGTAGGGAGTGTGCAGGAGGCAGCTGGTCGATGTTTCTCTCTCATTGATGTTTCTAACTCTCTGTCCCTCTCCCTTCTTCTCTGTAAAAAAATCAATGAAATATATTTTAAAAAGAAAATACTATGAACAACTATATACCAACGAGCTAGACAATGTGGATGAAATGGACAGATTCCTAGAAAAATACAACCTTCCAAAACTGAATCAGGAAAAATCAAAACACCTGAATGGGCTGATAACAACTGATGAAATTGAAGCAGTAATCAAGTAACTCCCAGCAAGCAAAAGCCCTGTTCTGGATAGCTTCACAGGGAAGTTTTACCAAACATTCAAAGAACTAGCCCAAAAAATCCAAGAGGAAGGAACACTTCCAACCTGTTTTTATGAGGCCCACATAATCCTAACTCCAAAACCAGATAAAGACACTGAAAAGAAGGAGAATTACAGGCCAATATTCCTGATGAATATAGATGTTAAAATCCTCAACAAAATATTAGCAAATCAGATCCAGCAATATATTAAAAAGATCAGACACCATGACCAAGTGGAATTTATTCCAGGGATATAAGGCTGGTACAATATTCACAAATCAATAAACGTGATACATCACATAAATAAGTTGAAAGATAGAAATCATATGATCATATCAATAGATATGCAGAAAAGTGTTCAACAAAATCCAACACCAATTTTTGATAAAAACTCTCAACAAAGTGGGAATAGACGGTTCATGCCCCAACATACTAAAGGCCACCATATATGACAAACGTACAGCCAACATCATACTCAATAGGCAAAAACTGAAACTATTTCCCCTACGATTAGGAACAAGACAAGGATGTCTGCTTTCACCACTCTTATTCAACATAATACTGGAAGTCTTAGCCACAGTGACCACAAGAAGAAAACATAATAGGCATCCATATTGGAAAGGAGGAAGTAAAACTGTCATTATTTGCAGATGATATGATATTATACATAGAAAACCCTAAAGATTCCACCAAAAAACTACTAGATTTAATAAATGAATTCGGCAATGTAGCAGGATACAAAATTAATTGAAGGCATTTTTATACACCAATAATGAATTGTCAGAAAGAGAAACTAGCCTTAGCCGGTTTGGCTCAGTGATTTGAGGGTCTGCCTGTGGACTGACGGGTCTGGGGTTTGATTTCGGTCAAAGGCACATGCCCAGGTTGTGGGCTCCATCCCCAGTAGGGGGCGCGCAGCCAATCAATGATTCTGCCTTATCACTGATGTTTCTATCTCTGACTCCTTCTCCCTTCCTCTGAAATCAATAAAAAATATATTTTTAAAAAAGAGAAACTGAAAAAAAAAAACAATTCCATTTACCATTGCAACAAAAAAATTAAACTATTTAAGAATAAGCTTAACCAAGGAGATAAAATTTACTGTTAACTTTTCCCTTACCAAGGCAAATAAATAAAATTTTTTTTAAAAAAAGACCAATAGCTTACTATAGCCTCTCTGGTGATTCAGTGGCAAGTGCCTTCCCACCTTGTCTGGGGCAGCAGGTAAAAACTAGTAGCATTTTCCATTGTCTTGTCTTAGGGTCCCCTTTAAACCAGATGGTCCCTCATGCTCTATCTTTGTTGCCGTGTGAAAACATTCCTCAGCAAGTTGATTTACCTCATTACTTCCTCTGAGATCAGCTTCACCTGATCGGCAAGTTACCTTGGTAGCATTTTCAAGGTGGCAAGCAGTTTTTATCAGAATTTGTCCTAAACCCTCACCTAAGAGATTTCAGATTAAAAAATAAAAACAACCACCACCCTTTCTATATGCCTTTGATTTTGGCAAATGTTACTAATTAGTCATGGTTGTTCTTTGTTGTGGGTATAGTCTCTTACCGCCCCCCAAAACACTGGTCACTAGCAGGCTGGGTCTTATCTCTGCTGGAGAAGAGCCATGAAGGCACATGTTCCCCAGTAATGAGGAGCAGCTCATAATAAGTGTTTTGTTTTTGTATTATAAAAATGTATTTGAGCCAAACAAAGGATACGCCTAGAAGCAAGATCTCAATAGACTGAGACATAAATTCTTCTCATCATAAGTTTAAACCAAGATACTTGGCAGGGCTTTCCCTGTCAAGGGCAAGGAATGTTCCTCCCACCTCGGCCCATGCCCACACAAATACTGGAACACTTGTCAAAGTTAAACAAGCAGCCATTCCCCTTCAGCTGGTTCCCTGGAGTACTACAACCTGGGAGCAGGGTTGGCAAAGGACTGCAGAAAAGGGGGAGGAGGTTTTCTTTTCCATAAAGATTGCCCCCTGCTTATCAACTCTGCTTTTCTTTGTCTCCCCCAGATTGAGCCTGTGTACAGAAGGGAGCGGGGTTTGATTTTGGTCAAGGGCATGTGCCCAGGTTGTGGGCTCGATCCCCAGTAGGGGGCGTGCAGGCGGCAGCCAATCAATGATTCTCTCTTATCACTGATGTTTCTATCTCTCTCTCCCTTCCTCTCTGAAATCAATTATATATATATATTTTTTAAAAAGAGAAACTTTAAAAAAAACTTCGTTCACCATTGCAACAAAAAAATTAAAATAGTTAAGAATAAGCTTAACCAAGGGCTGATTCTGAGGAATGCCAGATCTGGAGTAAATCACAGGGTGTTCAGGCCACCCTCCCTGGAAGGACATGCTCAAATCATTCTCCTAGCAAAATCCGGTTCTAGTAACTAGCAAGGGCAGCCAAGGGTAACTAACCAAAAGCCAGCTAGAGGAGCTGACAGCAGTAGGCAAGGTGGAGTGTGTGTAAATTGAGTAAATTCTAACTGCCAGAGCTATCCCAATTTTTCTTCGCTTATCTCCTGGATTCTGGGAGGTCAGGACAGACCCCAGGTACTCAGCACAGCCTCCAGCTCCAGGAAACCCTACCTGCCGAGCAAGGAATGGAGCTACACTTGGGACCTGGAGAGAAGGGTGTCTAGGAGGAGGGGGTAGGGGGTGTCTAGGAGGAGGGAGCAGGTAGACTGCCTTAACTGATAACCCCCGTGTGGCTGCAGCGCCAAGAGCCCAGGGGGATAAGCGCCAGGAGCCTGGGCTCCTCTTGGCAAAAGCCTTCCCACCTTTACAGCTGTCCAGAGGCTCCCAACATTGCGTGGCCATGCTCACTCTCCAGGTCGCGTGCCGGCAGCGGGACAGACCCAGAGGGGTCTTCGGAGTGTATACTTCAGAGCTTGCCCTGACACCCCTGCTTTCTGGAGTCTTCACTTACAGACAGGGGAGCGGGCTTATTTTTTGTTTGCTTGCTTTTTGTTTTGGTCTTCACTGTGATTTCATGCGTGATGGCCTCCATCCCTACACAGGACTACACCGAGGTCACCCCGGAGGTGGGGCGCCCGCAGCCGGTATCAGGCGCCGGGGTGTGTGGGCCTGCCCCTCCCTCCAGGCCACCGCGAAATCCTTGGAACTGCTTGGTACCCCACGGAGCCAGACTACGCCTGGTCCAGAGCGCAGCGCAGCTTTGGTCCCAGCCTTTAGACACCAGAATCAAGCAATAAACACCAAGTTGGAGAAACAGCTTAAAACCTTTAAGAAATCCAGGGCCACTGGATTCCGCTGAGGACGGTCGGTTCGTGTAAGGGAGCCCAGTCGGAAAGAGGGACCCCGCTGTTTAAAAAAAAGGGGAAAGGCACAGGCTGTTCGGGTGGAGACGTCCATAGAGTCCAGAGACTCCAAACCCGCCTGTTTGCTCCCGCGCACCCCGCGGGGAGCCGGGCAGGACCCACGCGGCGGCGGCGGGTTTCCGGGGAGGCTCGCGCCCGGAGTCGGGGGGCCTCTCCTCGGATTTGTGACGTGTCGGGGGCGGCAGCGGTGACGGCGCCACCACACAAAGCCGGCACGTCGGGGCGGGGGTCTCCCAGGCCGAGAGCCCCGATGGGTTGGGAAGGGGGCGGGCAGCGGGGCGCCCCCGGGCGCCGGGCCTCGGCCCAGCATTAAAGTGAGCACCGAGGCCGCCGCGCGGGCGGCGGGCGGCTGGCGCCGGGGCGGCCGCGAGCGCTCCTCGCGGGCCTGGCTGGGGTGGCGGCGCTGGCCGCCGGCGCGCCCCGCTCTCGGGAGCCGCGCCCCGCCCTCGCGGGGGTGGAGCGGAGGCCAGGGGCGGGCCCGCAGCTGGCAGCGCCCGGGCCCGGGGCGGGGGCCGTGGCAGCAGCTGCAGCGGCGGCGGAGGCAGCAGCGGCTGAGGCAGTGGCAGCAGAGGCGGAGGCTGCTCCGGGACGCGTCCGGGCCGCGCAGCCGGAGCCCCAGCCCGGAGGCGTCGGGCGGTGCAATCAGGGCTGCTGCTGCTGCTGCTGCTCTCCCGTCGCCGCCTGGGCCCCCGCTGCCGCCGGGGCCCCGGACGTCGTCCGCGCCCTCGTCGACCCCGCCTGCCTGTGCGCCCCAGCCGGGACGCCGCCCCCGGCCGGGTCTCCACTCCTTGGCCGCACCTCCCATGACAGCGCCCGCGCGAAGATGGCTGCGAAGGGCGCACACGGCTCCCACCTGAAGGTGGAGAGCGAGCTGGAGCGCTGCCGCGCCGAGGGCCTCTGGGACCGCATGCCCCAGCTGGTTCGGCAGATGAAGGCGCTGGTCGTGCCCAGTGGCGGAGGCAGCCGGAGAGCCATCCCGAGCGCCTTGTTCACCTCCCTGGACACCGGTGAGTGCGGGAAGGGGCTGCTGGTTCACTAGCTGGAGCGCGCGAAACGCGCCTCCTCCTCCAGGAAGTGCGCCCCGACTGCCCCCGGCGACGCGCCGGCCGCCTTCGGTACTACTCTTCCTGTCGCGCTAGCCTTCGGAGTGCCCGGGCAGTTAGATCGAATCGTCTTTTGCTCTCTGCCCTTTAGGATCATGTGGGCAACTCCGTCTATTGTGAAATGGTGCTGTGGGCGCGTGTCAGGTTAGGGCTTGGGCTGGACTCTTGCAGCACCTTGGAGCTCCCATCAGGTGAAGACCGTGTGGCTCCCCATGCCTTCCTCCAAGTCAAGTTGACAGCGGAGCCCTGGCCACAGCAGACCCACTTGGAGGGGTTGATGATCACGGGGGTGGCGCGGTGAAGTGTGAAAGAGGCCTGGTAAGCCTCAGTTTCCTCTGTAGCCGGGCTGGGGACCCTTCTAGCCCTGGCAGCTGGTGGCTTTAGCAGCAGGGCTGGTTTGGCTGGGCTGGGCTCTTGGGTGGGAAAGTCCCCTGGTGCGGCCGTGGGGGAACCCCCTCCACACCCCAACCTCAATTCCTGGCCCTGGTGCCTTCAGCTCAGCCTGGACAGCCCTCTCTGAGCCCTGTCTTTGAGCGCTTCAGAGCTCTGTGGAAGGAAGTGAATACACACAGTTATAAAGAGTTGTGAACACTGCCTGTGGGAGGTTCTGTGGAGGAGAAGGAATGGTGATAACACTAATAGTCATAGCTAACACTTACCTAGCACTCCCTGTGTGCCCACACTGTCCTAAGCAGTTTAAGCAACTCGTTAGTTCCTCCCAACAACCCCAAGAAACAGGTACTCTTGTTTGCCCCACTTACAGATAAGGAGACTGAGGCACAGGGACGATAAGTAACTGGGTCATCCCGTTGATAAGTGGTGCAATCGGAATTTAAACCCAGATTTCTCAGCGCATCCTTTTAATCACTTGTATTCTTTCCCCTCAAGGATGGATAGCACCAAATCCCAGCCTGAAGAGTTGCCAAAACGGTTTGGGAGGCAGGGAGGTGATCAGAGGCACCTGCGCATTAGATGGTGGGGCTCAGGAAGTAGCAGAATGCGTACTGGCCTCTGGCAGTGGACAGGGCAGAATGTGTCTGTCCCATGAGGGGGAAGAATAGAAGGACACTGAGGCGGGCTAGGTGGCAGGGACAGACAGTCATGTTGAACCTTTGAGGTAGTTCTAAGTGCGGCAGTGGCCAGAGCTGGTACATACATGGGAGAAGCTGGTGAGCCCCCCCTTTTAGGGCAGAACAGATACATTACAGGTTCCCCTCTGTCCCCTGTATGGGTTGATGTGGGCTAAGTCTGGTGAAGGTGGGAAATGGAAAATGACCCACACAGAAGGCATCGGGGTCTTCTCAGAGGTGTGGGAAGCGGAGTCAGGTTGGCACTGCAGAGAAACACACTGGGACCAAGACAGGTACCAGGCCTCCTTCAGTCCACCCTGGGCTGTGTTTCCTAAGCTGTTCTTTAGAGGTCGCAACACATTAAATGTTTATTCATTGGTGTTCCAGAAAGAAAGAGTTTAGAGAGCCACACAAGTTAACAAATTAGACCTAATGGATTAAATATCGTTAAATAGATGTTTAAACTGCAGGACTTATCAGGACCTTTAATGTGCTCACCTGCATGTGAGGTCAAAGCCAAGGTTAGAGTATAAATACCACATTTCTCAAACTTCCCTTACTATATTCTATGAAGCAATTGGGAAACACTGGTATGACAGACAGTTTATAAATGGTATGGTATAAAGTGCTTTCTCTATTTTTTCCTTTTATTTATTTATTTTTTGTTAATCCTCATTCGAGGATATTTTTCCCATCAATTTTTAGACAGAGTGGAAGGTTGAGGGAGAGACAGAGAGAGGTAGAAACATCGATGTAAGAGAGGCACATCAATTGGTTGTCTCCCACATGCACCCAGACCAGGGATCGCGCCTGCAACTGAGATAAGTACCCTTGACTGGAATCGAACCTGGGACCCTTCAGTCCGTGGGCTGATGCCCTATCCGGTCAGCCAAACCAGCTAGGGCTCTATATTTTTTCCATTTTTGTAAACAACCCTGTGGGGAGGACAGAAATTATTGTCCCCGTTATATTTTTGTTTTAAATATTTTAATTATTTCAGAGAAGAAAAGGGAGAGAGAGAGAAACATCAATGATAAGAGAGAATCTTTGATCAGCTGCAACCAGGAATCAAGCCCAAAACCCAGGCATATGCCCTGACTGGGAAGTGAACGTAGGTTGACACTCAACCACTGAGCCACACCTGCAGGGCTATTGCCCCCATTTTAAACACAGGGACACCAAGACTCAGAGAAGTCACATGATGTGTATGTGGCAGAGCCTGTATCCAAGCCTGAGCCCCTGCAACCAAGTCTACTAGTAACAGAGTGAGGCAGATGGAGCCTGGCCTGGCTTCACTGTGGGAACTGAGCAGTACAAGGGAGACTGAAGGATGATGGGAGGTCTCGCCTGTCAATTTTGGGGTTTGGGTCAGTCAGTGATTTTTTCCCCCACTGTTAAATCCTGATACACTATCCCAAAATGCATGCATGCACAGCAGCAAGGAGAACAGTGACTCCCAAAGCCCATGCATGCAACTTTGTTGTTTTTTTGGATTGTCTGCTATATTGGTTCTCTCTCTGTGGGATTATTATTTTTTTCCTTAGAAAAGCCCTTTTTTGTTGTTTGTTTGTTAATCCTTATCCAAGGATATTTTCTCCATTGATTTTCATAGAGAGTGGAAGGGAGAATGAGAGAGAGAGAAACATCAACTTAGGTACATACCCTTGACCGGAATCAAACCCAAAACCCTTCTGTCCATGATGCTTTACCCACTGAGCCAGACTGGCTAGGGCTCCATGGGGTTCTTGATCACTTGAGGGACTGAGAGACTTTTCTGGGGGGAAGGGAGATGGTGTTGGAACTGACACCCTGCAACTCAGGAGGGAGTGCCTTGAAGTCCCACCTGGCCTGTCGGACTCTTACAGTCAGTGACTGGAAGCTTTAGCAGTTATATAACTTGGGAGAGGGGAAGAAGGTACTGACGGGGAGCCAAACCCCAGTCGAAATCCATTTTACAGACTGAGGCCCTGAGGCCCTGCCGCATCTGTGGGGTTTCCCTCAGAAGCTAGAAATCCCAAAGCATGGATTTCACTGCAGCGAGTAGGAGGGCAGGGCCCCGCTGCGGGGGCTTCTTGCTGGTCTGGTGGGAGTGAAGAACTAGGAGAAGTCCCTCAGAAGGACCCCTACCCCCTTTTCCTGTCTGGGGAGGCCGCTCCCCACCACCCACCCAGGGGGAAGGTGGTTGCTCCTTTTTGCACATTTACTTTCAAACTCACATCCGGTTTAGATTTGATCAGGATGGAGCAGGGGAACCACGGAGTACAGCTCTCCTTGGTGGGGTTTGTTCGTGTAAAAACAAAGAGCTTATTCAAATGGTTAAAGATGAAGTCAGAAGGGTGTTGGAGGCAGGTGGCCTCTTACTGGTTTCATCCTCTTCCTTCTCTCTCAACGCTTGGAAGGTCCCCACCCTCTGTAGCCCTGTGAGGTGAGCAGCTGTGGAGACCGCGACGTCCCCATGTGACCTAGCGAGGAGGGGCCTGGTCTGAACACCAGGCTTGCTGGCTGAACCCACGTTTCCAAACAGTGAATTGGCAGATTGTGGGGAAGGGAACGCTGTCCTGCAAATGTGGGTGCAGGGAGGAGGCAGGTGTCCTTGAAGCGGGT
The DNA here is from genome assembly GCA_004026665.1 of Murina feae. Lineage (NCBI taxonomy): Eukaryota > Metazoa > Chordata > Mammalia > Chiroptera > Vespertilionidae > Murina > Murina feae. The sequence goes on from PVJC01000168.1 coordinate 38,018, forward strand.
CTCTGTGACCTGGCACCGTGGAGAGGATGGGAGCAGAGAGGAAGCTAGCTGCCAGAGTCCTTCAAAACAAGGTGGGTGGGCAGCCAGGGTGGCCGCTAGGTGGTGGCCTCATTTGAGTCTCTGTCAAAGGCTGGGGGCTGGACTGAGCTGGGCTAGGCTGCCAGAATCAGCACCCACGCTCCCAGAGTCTCATTCTGTCAAGAAGTGGATGCCTCTCGCAGGGGAGAAGCTGTCCCCCTTTACCCAAACCATGTAGGGAGTAGATTTTGGACAATATGATGATGAAAAGCAATTTGTTTTACCTTCAGAGAAGGACAGGAAAGCCTCTATCCACTTGGATTTTTGTTTAACAACTGAAAATCAAGAACTTTTAATTTTAAAATATCCTTTAGTTCCATAGAGCAGCCAGTTGAGAATAATAGGATGGAAAGAGAGGGGGGAGGAAGAGAAAGAAGGGTGCAGGGAAAAGAAGTGAGCAAGAGCCCTAACCGGTTTGGCTCAGTGGATAGAGCATCGGCCTGTGGACTCAAAGGTCCCAGGTTCAATTCCGGTCAAGGGCATGTACCTTGGTTGCAGGCACATCCCCGGTTGGGGGTGTGCAGGAGGCAGCTGATCGATGTTTCTCTCTCATCGATGTTTCTAACTCTCTATCCTTCTCCTTTCCTCTCTGTAAAAAAATCAATAAAATATTTTTTTAAAAAAGAAGTGAGCAAGAAAGAAAAGACAGTAAATTCCCAAGACCTGCTGAGTGCTAAACAAAACAGAGAATGAGTGGGGGTGAAGAGGAGGGAAAACGGCTCTGGAGGAGGACCTAAAGTGTTAATTTAGAAAATAGTCCGAAACTCGTAATTCTTATCCCTGCCCTTGGAATTAGTATTAGTTTTTCTTTCTTTTTTCATGATTTTATTGACTTGAAAAAGAGAGAAAGGGAGAGGGAGAGAAACATCAATCAGTTCGCCTCCATCACGCACCCAATCGGGGACCAACTTGACCACATGGGAACCGGCCTGACTGGTAACCTTTCAGTGCATGGGATGATGCTCCAACCAACTGAGCCGCCAGCCAGGGCACTATTCGTTTTTAACCTTTGACTGTTCTTTATTTCTAAAGCTTATCCGAAGCTTTGCTCAGCATGGGTTGCAAGGGAGACAGATAATTCTTTGGCTGTGCTATTTTATTGTTATGGGCTGTAGCTGTAATACTATTTCATATTTTTATTTTTGTCTTATAAAATGGGAATAATATCTACCTTTTAGGGCCGTGCTGATAAAATGATACTTTATAATAAAGTACCTGGCACTCAGTAGGCCTTCAACAAATATTAGTCTCCCTTACTCATTAAAAGGTGAAGGGATTAGCTAAAGAACATATATGCAGAGCCCATGCACACAGACAATAGCGATGCGAGGGCCAAGGAGGGGAACTGGGGGCTGGGTGGAGGTGGGCAAAGCGGGGGTGGGGGGGGGATGCAGGACATCTGCAATAGTGTCAACTATAGAACATGTACTTTTTTTTAAAAGGTGTTCTTGTGGTTTTGAGGAGCGCTTCTCAAATGATCTGTGAGGACCAGTTTCATGATTTTAAATTCCCAATCTGATGTGCTCTGATACTTTCATAAGACACGCAAATGTTTACCCTCCAATTTTTTATTATTCGATTCAACAGATTCAAAATCATTCTGTCACGTTATTGTCAACCTTTGTTGAATGTGTACTCTAAATTCCTGCACTTACCTCCAGGGACTGGGTCAAACACTCACATACCCACCTGCTCTAGTCCGGGGACCACACTTTGAGCAACAAGTGTTCAGAGGACACTCCCATACTTCTGAGGAGCAGTGCGTGCCCTGGGGAGTATTTCAAGATTGAGAGTTGCCTGGACGGAAGCTGGTTTCTCCAGGCCTGAAAGGAACCCAGCCAGTGAACCGTGGAGAGCTCTGGGCTGAGCAGTTGGGTGGCAGAGGCGGGGCCAGGTGGCTGGATGGCTCTGCTGCTGCGCAGGTGGGGAGCCAGCTGTTGGAGAGCAGAGCGCTTGTGCACGCCCAGGAGGGGGGCGGGGACCAGTCCAGGAGGCGGAGCCTTGGGCGGGGCAGTTCCCTGCAAGCAACAAGTACCTAACCCCACCCCTGGTTTTACAAAGGCAAAACAGGTGAGGGAGAGCAGTTTGCCTAGAGGTCAACCTTTCAGACACCCACTGCTAAGCATCCCACCACTCCTGGCCAAGATTTAGAAATGACACTCTAACCACTGAGCAACTGGCTAGGGCTGGATTCTGCTTTCTTAGCAATTTATTTTGGAATTCATTCCTCCGGAATAGCACATACCGAGCTTCCTCATTCCTTTTTTTAGCAGCGTGGTGGCCCTTTTTATGGATGTACCTTTTTAATCAGCCTCCTGTTGAGGGACATACAGGTTTCCTCTAATTTTCTGCTGTTACAAATAATGCTACAGGAATGACCTTAACGTAGGTTATTTTACACATTTGCAAGGACATCTGTAGGAGCAGAATTGCTGAGTCAGTGGCAATGTACAAAAATAATTTTGTTACATGTTGCTAAATTGCCCTTTCTAAAGATCCTACCAACTTCTATTCCATCAGTGATGGATGATAGTTTCAACCAGGTACTTGTCTGGCCACTTCCTCCAAATCTTAATTTGAGAAATTAAGTGATAGGGATAGCAAAGGATCCACTCAACAGCTATGGCGTCCCTAGAGGAAACTGTGACTCCTCTGGACTCTGGGCTTTGGAGATATTCTCTGCACGGAATCTCCCTTAGGGATGAAGAATCTTCTTCAGAGGCATGCAGTTTGGAACCAGTGGCTTTGTTTTGTTATTCTTTTTTTTTAATTAAAAAATGTATTTTTATTGATTTCAGAGGGAGGAAGGGAAAAAAAGAGAGAGAGATAGAAACATCAATGGTGAGAGAGAATCATTGATCGGCTGCTTCCTGCATGCCCCCTATTGGGGATCAAGTCTGCAACCTGGGCATGTGCTCTGACCAGGAATCGAACCAAGACCTCCTGGTTCATGGGTTGACACTCAAGCAGTGAGCCCCACTGGCCAGGCTGGAACCGGTGGCTTTGAATTGTGACTAAACTGAGGTGGTCCTAAGAGTGAGGAATTAGTGGCACCCCTAGGTAGATCTAACAATGCCTTCGTGGCAGGAGAAAGAGCTCTGTGAAGAGATGGGACCAAGCACACATTCCTGGAGACATTTTGGATTGGCACATAACTCCCTGAGGCTTGTGGCTGCCTCCTGGGGTAATGGTGAGGGTCCAATTCAGTCCGAAGCTATTTCCTGGGAACCTAGATGAGTAGTGGGCCTGATCCTCACCCAGTTGAAGGGGAAGGACAATGAACCAGTTACATCAAGCACTACCTCCCAAGGCCATCGTGAAAGCACTCTTGACCTCTGACCCTGCACACTGAACCCCCCGAATTCTACTCCCACCTGAGTTACTTTTGCTGTAGGTAGCAGGAATATGGTGGTCACTAGATTGGAGTTTTCAGTGTGGTGGGGAGGCAGCCAATTAAACCAAGCAGTATAAATTCACCTGCCAGGTGGTGAGGTCTGCAGATAAGCTGGCATATGTGCGAGAACCCCAGAAAGTGCTGGTACTATACCTGTTCAAGAATTTGCCTTGCTGACAAGCAAATCTGCTTCTTACCTCAACCCTTCACTTGGTTGCTAGGGTCATGTTAAATAAAATGCCTTCAGAATGGAGAAACCCAAATGTGGTTCTATGGAAATTGGGAGCATGTGGAAATGCATTATTGAACTGTCTCATATCATTTCCTTCTCTGGTCATTTGGAGAAATTCCTTCTTGGTCTAAAGAACTTATTACCCGCAGTGGGTCATGGGTGTGACTTTGTGCCTCATTTTCAATTCTGAAGTTCTGGTAATTTGTCCCAAATCTTGGAAACTGTCTCCCCAACCACTAAACTGTAAAAAATAAACCCAAAGGAGTGATTTATGCTGGTACAATTGTAGAATGCCTGCTGGTGTGTGTGTGTGTGTGTGCGCGTGTGTGCGCATGTGTGTGCGTGTGTGTGTGTTTATGGCTCTTTAAGTTTATGGAAACGGTGCCTTTATTGATTTTTCTCGGACCTGGGAGATTTACGTGCTGGGATGGGGTGGTTGGGTCGCTGCAGGGACACGTCCCCATCCCCACATGTGCCATGCTTAGGGATCACGGCCCTGGTTTTCAGATGACTTTGGAAAATTGCTCCTGGCTGAGTCCCTCCTGGAGCAGTGTTTGAAGGAGAACAATGCCAAGATAAAAGACTCCATCCCTTTGCTGGACAAGAATGAGCCGAAGATGCATGAAGCCAAAAACTATCTGAGTAGTATCCTCAACCATGGGAAGCTGTCGGTAAGTTGTCAGCCCCCCAAGTCTGGGGCCACCTTTCCTCTCCTGCCTCCTATCTGCTCTCAACCTCCCTGAGCTATTCTGTCACCTGAGCAGCATGTGTCCCTTAGGCCTGGCCTTGTGCTATTCAGTACAGTAGCCACTAGCCACATATACACTTGACACATGGCTAATCCAAATTGAGATGTGCTGTAAGTATAAACCATACACTAGAGTTTGAAGACTTAGTACAAAACAAAGAATGTAAACGATCATTAATACTTTACATTGATTACATGTTCAGATGATAGAATGAAGTGAGTTGAATAAAATTATTAAAATTAATTTAACCCTTTCTAATATGTCTAGGACATTTTATTGGAAAATGTAAATTGCACATACAGCGTAAATTATATTTCTGTTGCACAGTGCTTGGTTGACCGAGTATGTGCCTGGTCCTGTGTGCTCTTTGGGGGGTCTCAGGGAAACAGTGAACCCAAGGTTTAGTTGGAAATAGGCAAACATGCAGAGCTGGCTAGCGACGGAAGAGCTCAACAGGGCAAACCAGTGTAAGTCCAAGTGCATTTATTGAGCACCTGCTGTATGTAAGACACCGAGGGAAGTATAGTCACAGCTTTCTCTAGCCCTTTACTACTCAAAGCATGGTCTGCCCACCTGTAGATTGGGCATGATCTGGAAGCTGGTTATAAATGCAAAATCTGAATCAGAATCTGCGTTTAAGAAGCTCTCTGGGTGATTAGCACACATTAACATTTGAGACTGTTCTAGATCACGGAGTATCCTGAGCCATATATAGTAGAGGCACTGATATGTCATTAGAGACCCAAAGAAGATATAATTTTTCTAGAAATGTTCTAAAGAAATATATTTATTAACCTAAGCATTTAGTTACAACCTACTGTGTGCAAGGCATTGTGTTATGTACTTTGAGGGCAATAAAGATGAGTTCAGCATGGACCCTGTCCTCCGGGAGGTTGCAGGTCTACTGGGAAGATAATCCTATCAGCACACTGTCCAGGGTGTTCTCTGACACAAGCCACAGGCATGTGTACATGCACGGGCAAGTCCGAGGGGAGCAGTCCTGGGGGTGAGGTAGGTGTCAACTCGGAGATGGTTATACTAGGATTGGACCTGGGGAGGGCTGGGCCTTGAAGTGGGAGGGAGATGGGCATACAGAGACAGGACAGAGCGACAGAGCATTCCAAGCTAAGGAAGCAGTGTGTAAGCTAAGGGTTCCTCTTGTAAGAGTTTCATTAAAATGTCAATTAGGAAGAGTAAAAGGGAATGGTGAGTAATCTAAACTAATAAAAGCGTAATATCAAAATTAACCATCTCTTTGGGACAGGTAAGCCACGCCCACCAGCCAATCAGAGCGACAACATGCAAATTAGCCTAGCCAAGATGGCAGAGGCCGCAGCCCGGGAGAAGCTGCACCAGGGTCCAGCCATAGCGCAGGATGGGAAGAGCAAGCAGTCCAGTGGCCAAAGCTGTGGGCGGGAGGAGCAGGGCGGGAAGAGACTGTGGCCTGGAATCGATCATTGCGGGGCACACACACGGGCCCCCGGGGCTCCCCTGTGTTCCATGGCCACCCGATCGCTTCCCAGGAGGATGGCCCCGAGGGTCAATGGGAGCTGTGGGCAGCTTGAAAACGGCCCTCAGCCCCTCTCCCAGGCTGGCCAGGCACCCCAGTAGGGACCTGAACCCTGAAGGGGCTGTGGCCAACCTGAAAACTGCCCTCAGCCCCTCACCCAGGCTTGCCACATCCCCATGGGGTGAGGGTTCCCACTGGGGAGCTTGGCCATCCTGCAAACAGACATCAGCTTCTCACCCAGGCTATCCAGGCACGCCAGCAGGTGGACATCCCCAGAGGGGTCCCAGATTGTGAGAGGGCACAGGCCGGGCTGAGGGGAACCCCCTCCCCCCCAGGGCACAAATTTTTGTGCACCGGGCCCCTAGTTAGGTTATAAAAGTACAGTGGGTCCAGAGAATGGGGACTGGAACATCACACCAAGAAGCACGTGGCTTTTTCTGTAAGCAGTGCAGGGAGAGTGTTCTGGAAATTTAAGGTTACTGCCTTTAGACTCATTGCTGTGATGGGATGGTTGAGGCTCTGGGAGATTTCACATTGGATTAAAATAGCTGCTTGACTCTGAGCATGTCCCCTGATCTCTTGGGCCCTCCAGTTCCCCATCTACCAATCAAAAGGGTTGGACATGATTGGTGAGTCCCAAGCTCTTCCCACTAAGACCTCTTTTAATTTTTTTCTTTTTAGTAGATGGCATTAAATATATAAAAATTGTTTTTAAAATAAATATGACTTTGGCTTATTGTAAAAAATTCACTACATAAACAACTAGTTTGAGGAATAAATAAAAGTCCTTGTTTGCCACCCTTCTAAAACCCTACCCCATTCCCATCCCCATAGTTGAGCACTGGTCATCACTGGGCATGGGTCCCACACTCCTTTCTCTGTGTGTTAAACACACGTACACACATATAGAGCTTTCTTTTCTTTCTTTCTTTTTTAAAATATATTTTATTGATTTTTTACAGAGAGAGATGGAGAGTGTTAGAAACATTGATGAGATAGAAACATTGATCAGCTGCCTCCTGCACACCCTCTACTGGGGATGTGCCCGCAACCAAGGCACATGCCCTTGACCGGAATCGAACCTGGGACCTTTCAGTCCGCAGGCCGATGGTCTGTCTGCTGAGCCAAACCCGGTTAGGGCATGAGCTTTCTTTTCTTACTAGAGTCACAGGCTACATATTTGACAAGTTGCTCTTTGGCACTGAAAACTTTCACTCGGAGCTTTCTCCATGCCAGTGCCTCTTCCTGTGTATTGGCCTAATAGTATACTCATGTATGTTGTGGGAAACTGTTTTGTTTATGTGATATTGCAGATTTTACCATGCTTTATTCATCAAAGACATACAGAGTCACTGATAACACTGAGACATTCCCTGTTACCCAGGCCAAAGCCAAAAAATTAATATGGATCAGGCAAAATAAAATATTAAAAGTAGTTTATGGGGTTCTCTATCTTACCCCAAAGGCTGGAGTATGGCTAAGGAGGGGTGATTTTTCCTGGCAGCAGATGAAATCCAGGTGGATTCCTGTGTAGTAACTGTGATGGGACGAGGAGAATGGAGACGCGAGTCCTGGGGCATTTCCTCAAGGTAGTTTGAAACCTACTTTTGATGACCTGCCAAGCGTAGTTCTGTGGAGGTCGGTGAAAAAACAACCATTTGTCGTAACTTGTGATCCAGGCATTGCACCATCTCCTGGGTGCCTCTTGTGACCCTCTCAGTGGCATTTCCTAGTGTCCCCATTTTCCAGGTACAGAAACTGAGACCCAAGAGAGGTTAGTCACTTAGCCAAGGACCACAGCAGCAGCTCCAGGACTTAAACACAGGCCTGTTTGTCTTCACCTCTCAAGTCCTCTTGCTCTTTACTACTTCTCAGTGCTGGGCCCCTACATCCTGGAATGAAAATAAAATACTGGCAGAGAGACTCGTACTGATGTTAGTGATGATGGTGACACTTTGGCTCTCACAGGCCCCTCTTTGCCTCCATGAAGCATTTCCTCGTCTCTCCTCTCCTCTCACCTGGGTATTCACATGTGGTCGTTCTTCCCTGTCTGTTGACAGGGACCATGAGGCACAAAGATGGGTGACAGGCCTGTTCCACAGCAGAGGGACTGTTCCCCAGAATGAGTGACTTCCTGCGTAGCCTCCTTCCACTGGGCCCTGGCTCTGTGGCTCCCTGACTATTGGGTTGAGCGGCCAAAACATTTCAAATTCAAATGCACGGGTCCCACAGAGTGTGGCCAACTTTCAAATCTGCCGAATATGGACATTAAAAAAAATAACAGCAAAACTGTACCATTTTCTATTACTATCATAACACCAAAAGGCAAGACGAATATGCTTTCAGAATTAAGGGCAGCTTTTTAAATAGTATAAATTCAGCTTTATGAAGCATTCACCACATTGTCCTTAATTTGTCCCCAGCTGGGTGGAAGCTCTGTTGTAAACTGTCATTGGTCCACCAGGAACCGCCTAACGCCACCCTGTCATCACGCCCTGAAACTTGTCCTTCGGAGCTTAGCTGCCCTTTCCCCCATTTATGGCAGAACAGGATAATAATAATAATTACTCATGCCCTGTACTTATCATGCTTCTTTCTAAAGAAAAGTTCAAAGCTCTTTTCTGGACTTTGCCCTATTAATGCTCTTTGCATTGCTGTGATGGGAGGTGAGGAGTAGGTGTTAGGATCTGGCCCTCACGATGGGAAGACGAGGCCGAGCAGGGAGGAAACATGCCTGTGGCTTGAGACCAGTGCAGGGACTAGCAGAGATGTTGCCCGCCTTGGAGGAATCGTGGACTGCATGCCCCTGGGGGTGTGTAATGTATCGCCCTGGCCCAGGGAGTGGGTAGCCTACAGGGGAGACCAGCAAATGCCCTTGAAAAATTCAGCCTTTGAGAGTTAGTCAGTAGTCAGCAGGTCAGGCTTGCAGGAGCTGACTGGGCCCATTTGGTAGAGGCATTGTAGCAGCCCCGTTTCTGCTGATGTTGCCCCCCTCCCCACAGAGGTCCTGCTGTGGTGTGAGGGCTGCAGCTTGAGGCCTGCCACCTGTATGGTTCTTCCAAGGCCTTCCGCCTAATTGTATATTTGTGTGTATTTACGCACCCTCTCCCCAAATTATATCAGGCCCCACAAAACGGCTCCCCACAAGTGTCTGAACTCCTGAGTGCCAGCCCTTGCCACAGCCTCTGGGGACTGCACAGGAGAGGAGGCGGCCCAGTCTGCAGGCTGCCTACAGTGGGGCAGGGTGCGTACAACACACACGTCAAACAGTTAGGGACTCCTAAGAGAATTTCAATACGAATGTCAAGAATTTCAATAAGTAGGCCATGGACTGCTGGTGTGGAGAGAAGGGAGCCTTGGGGCATGTGCTCAAAGGTCAGGGGAGACTTCCTGCAGGAGGCTTCTGAGCAGGGTTTTAGGCAGCTTGTCATGGCTCCAGTGAGAGGGTGCTCATCCTACCTGTTGGGGGGCGGGGGGGGCGAGGCAGGGACCTTGGGCCAGGAGCCTGCTAATGTGGTCCTCATCCTTTCAGTCAAGGTACATGTGTGAGGCCATGCTGATCCTGGGCAAGCTGCATTACGTGGAGGGCTCCTACCGGGATGCCATCAGCATGTATGCAAGGGCTGGGATCGATGACATGTCCATGGAGAACAAGCCCCTGTATCAGATGCGGCTGCTGGCAGAGGCCTTTGTCATCAAAGGTAGGTGTGGGTACCCCTGGGGCTCCCCACCCATGCCCTGCTCATTGCACTCAGGTTCCCTTGTGCCAGGAGAAGGCGGTAGCTATAGGGCAGCAGATGCTGGGTTGAGGGTGAGCCTGCCGGGCTGATGTTCAAGATACGTCACCTCTGGGTAGTGCCCAGGCCCCGACCACCTAGGTGGACACCAGAGGTAACGGTGTCCTGACGGGAGGCACCAGGCTGGATGTCAGAAGACTCGGGTTCTCACCCAGCCTCTGTTGATAACTCAGCTGCCCACTGTGTGCCTTTGTGCAAATCACCTCGTCACCTTTCTTGGCTGCAGCTGACTGATTTATAAGACAGGGCTGGAATACCAGCCCTCACAGGGTTACCATGACCAAGAAGAATTAGTTGTGTAACCAGGTTGAGAAAGGCTTAAAAATGTGCCATCCTGTTGTCAGGCTGGTGTCGGTCGCCTACAATGACTACAGATCAGGTGCTTGATGGTAAAGAGCAGCCTGTCACTGCTCAGGTATTCGTTGACCACCTGGCATGAGTGGCCCGGGGAGGGGAGGTGGTGGCAGGGCCCAGTGATGGGCAGGTCAGAATCAGTTCCTAGGGTGAGGGCTGCTCTGGTGATGTAGGAATTTTATGATATAGGGGGCTGCGAATGGCTCATCTGGGGTAATAGTGCCATTGAACTGGACCCCGAAGGTGTTTCATGTTAGTAGAAGCCTTCCTCCCCGCCTCCCCCCCGCCCCTCACACACATTTTGTGCTTCAGGTTCCTTCTTCCTGGGATCCAGAAGGGCTGGGATCACAGAGCCTGAGGTGTGGCCCTCTGCCCAGGAATCTTGAATGTCTGGTCATCTCCCTATTTCACACAAACCAGTCGCCAGAGAAAAGTAGAGAAACGTGGGTGACGCTGTGGGGATTTGGTGTCCGGCCTTGGCAGACTATATGTTACCCTCTTTCCAACATAGAGAGGGACGCTCTCTCCATCTTACATGTGGGGAGACTGAGGCCCAGAGAAGCTCTGTACCTTGTACAAAGTTACCCAGAGATGTGAGGTGGAGCCAGGACAGGAACCTCCACTCTCTGACGTCCCCACCCCGTTCCTCTGTCTGCCTGGGATCCTGGGAAATTGTCTGTGATGTCCGTGCAAGGCATAGCCTCCTGGTCCCTGGCTGGTGGGGCTTCCTGGTGGCTGTTGTCCACTGCTGGGGCCTGGACCCTTTTCCCCATTGAGAGACTATTCCTTCCATCCCAGGAAATCTGCCAAGAAGGTCACCCTGGACAGACCCAGCACCAGCCTGCGGAGGGCAGGTGCCCCTCTGGGGTGGTCCAGTCTGTGGGCTCTTCTCCCTTTGCTCTCTCGTTCCCTTCTCTGAGCCCCTGGCACAGGCCAGTCTTGGGGGGATCTTCACTTGGCATTTGGGTCCTTTGGGTCTCTTGGAAACCACTTCTGCCACAGACTTCCTGAACCTAACACCTTTCCTTGGGGGTCCTTCCCAGCACTTCTTTCCTGTAGAACTGGCTCGGTGCCTACTGCTCCCTGTCTCCTGCTCTCTACTCTTTCCAGCACGCCTCCAGCTTCTTGGTGGTCAGAGGTCCTGCAGGGGAGGTAAGGAACCAGCCAAGGCGTGGGCTGCTTGATCGTGGGCTGTGCCAGCTCCCTGCCCCCCACTGACTGCACGCGGCCTCCCCTTTGCCTGCCTCCTCTCTGCTGTCCTCCTGTCCTGTTGCAGTGCCTGTGTCTGCTGCTTGGCATGCTGAGGTTCACCTGACCCTGCATGTGCTTGATTGAGACCATGCACGTGGCCTCCAGAGTATGCGTGACGTTGATTTTTCCAGTGGGTTTCCCCATGCACAGAGTAGGAGATGGGGATGGCTGGTCGTTGGTCCTGACTCCATTTATGAGCAAAAGGGTGTTTTATTCAGTTTGGGCTGCCAAAACAAAATACTGTAGACTGGGTGGCTTAAACAACAGTAATTTATTTCTCACAGCTCTGGAGGCTGGGAAGTTCAATATCAAGGTACCAGCGGTTGGTATCTGTCTCCTTGGGTTGCAGGTGGCCACCTTCTCACTGTGTCCTCACATGACATGGCCTTTCCACCATGTGTGTGCCTAGAGCGATCCCTCTCTCTTCCTCTTCTTATAAAGCCACTAATCCCATCATTAGGTCCTCACCCTCAGGGCCTCATCTAACCCCAATCACCTGCCAAAGGTACCATCACCTTCAGCTCGTCTCTACGACGGGAGGTTGTTGTTGTTCCGACTCTATGGATGAAGACACTGAAGGATGCCTGGTCACGCAGCCGGTGGGCAGCGGAGCTCAGATTGGTGGCCAGGTGGTTGTCTCCCTACCTGAATCTTGTGGACTGAGTTGTAGGAATGGCTCTCTCTAGGAAAATCAAGGCGCTGTTACCGAAGTAGGTGAAAGGTTCAGAGGGCAGAGCCTCAGAGCCGAGGCAGCACTGACTCACCTCAGGTTGCACCCGTAGTAACCAGGCGAGCATTTGACTTGGCTCTCTCTGGCTTTGGGGCTCGTCCAATGAGTACTGGTTTGATTGGACCGCTGTGTTCCCCTTGGGGCGGGGGTGGGGGTGGGAGAGAGACCCAGCTAGTGTGGAGCCTTCCCAGGGAGGACTCACCTGCAGAGGCATGAGAGCATGCCTTCCAGGTAGAGTCCAAAGGGAAATGGAGGCAGCTTCTTTGAAGGCGGGGTGTAAACACACCTTCTTGGAGCTAAGAGGGGTGCATGTCAGAGGGAGTGGGAAACAAAGCGGCATTGGCAGCCCGGCAGGCAGGCGCAGGTGCCCCACCGTGACCCGTGTGGCTTACAGTCAGGCCTTCCTGTTGGTCCGCGCTGTGTCTGGTCTGTCTGGAGCAAAGAGGTCTGGACCCAGACTCTAGGACAAGGCCTCTGTGGACCCAAGGTGACACTGCCCTCTTTTCTGCTGGACCAGGCGCCCAGGGTATTCCCAGCTTTGATGGACATGCGGGATGCTTCGGATCCTGTACTTTTGACATCTCAAACCTTTCCCAGTTCATCCCCCAAAACCCCCAGTGCCATTGTCTACTTCTCAGAGGCCCGTTCATGTTGAAAGCCTTCCTTCCTCCTCAAGCCTTCCTGTGCTGCTTCCATTTCTGGCCCCAACTCAGTGTGGTAGGGATGTGGGGAATGACCCTGTGCCCTGAGTGTTATTTGCGACTGGCTGTGTCCCACAAATGAGGTGTAGGCCCCTTGAAAACCAATGTGCCCTGTGTTCCAGCCCAGCCAGCCCCTTGCGCTCACAGCCCTGCACCAGGGGGGCCGCACGCAGGCCATGCTCTGGGCAGGCTTGCCTGCTGGCTGGCCAGCAAGCAGTTGGCCTGGCTATGGAGAAAAATGGCCCCATTCACCCAAAATACTGCAGTGAGATGCTAAATTGTGAAGGTGCTGTGGAAAGGAAAAATGTAAAAAATACGAAGCAGCCATGAAAATTGTGATTTGCAAATTCTCTTCTTGCCCTGCAAGATTTGTTGTTTCTGTTCTCTTTTAGTCAATACACCCCCAGCTATTCTGGGGTTTTGTGTCTTATTAAAACTTTTTTTAAAAAGAAAAGAAAGAGCACTAGGCATCCCCTAGGGCAGAATATGGTGACATATTTGATTCTGGTTTTGTTTTTTTTAGTCCTGGAATGGCAGGAATTAGCTGTTTATTTTGGTTTCCTTCTCAGAGGGGTGAGGGCTGTTTGCCTTGCAGGGAAGGAGGTCAGCACTTTCAGTTCTGCAGCCCTGGCCCCAGGCTGTGCTGGGGCCACAGAGCAGGGGCCTGGCCTCCCGGATGCAGAGGCATGAGCAGGCCACTGTTGGGGCATCTTGGATGGAGGCGGGTGTGTGAATTGTGTGCACACCAGGCCTTCGCTGAGTGTCTTTCTGAGCTGCAGCATACAAGACGGCAACACAGCAGACAGGCTCCCAGGAGAGACACCCTGAGGCTGGGGGCGGGGGGGGGGGGGGGGGGGGGGGGGGGAGTCGGTGTGCTCGCCCCACACCTTCTGCTGGCAGCCCTTTCCTCGTTGTGGGAGGCCACCCCAGAGAGTAGTTGGTGGGGGTGTGGAGTGTGAGCAGGGCTTCAAGGGGTGCGTTTGAGAAACCAGCTTCAACACTAGGGTAGATAGCTGTAACTAACTCAGCCGTCAGCGACACCTGGGCTGGCCAGCAGCCTGGGATTTGGAGCCTCTGACTAACCTGAGGGTAAGGAAGGACCCCTGCAGTCTCCGCCCAGAGAGCAGACGGAATCGAAGCCAGAGACCTGGATCTAGTCTGGACTCTGCCACTTCTAGCCGAGCGGTGGTGGGAGGAATCTCTTCACCCTGAACTTGATTCTTTATGTGTCGTTCTAGGGAGAGCTAACCCCTACCTGAGAAGCCATTGTGAGCATCACTTGGGAAGGTTTTCCGGCAGCATAGGTGCTGCTCGTTATAATGCCATCTAGTCTATTTTCACAGCGCCCTAGGAGGTAGGCATTGCTAGGGTGTAATCCCATTTTGTGTTTGGGGAAACTTGGATCTCTGTAAACATTTTGAGATCTATCTTTCCATTGTTTTCCAGTGTTTTAAATACTGGTTTATATGTGTGTGTGTGTTTAAACAAACATAAGTTCATAAATCATATTTTTAATGTATTTTTATTGATTTCAGAAAGGAAGGGAGAAAGATAGAAACATCAATGATGAGAATACTCGACCAGCTGCCTCCTGCACACCCCCTCCTGGGGGTTGAGCCGGCAACCTTGGGCATGTGCCCTGACTGGGGACCGAACCGTGACCTCCTGGTTCATGGGTCGAGGCTCAATCATTGAGCCACGCCAGCCAGATGTATTTTTTAAAGTTAATATTGTTATGAAACAGTTTCAGGTACACATTGACATCACTACTTAAAGTGGCTGTAGTTTAGCAAACTTACTTCATTATTGATCCTGTAGGTTAAATCTCATTTATTTTGTCCACCGATGGACACTTGGCTTGCTTCCACCTTTTGGCTGTTATGAATAATGCTGCTGTAAATATAGGTGTACAGATCTCTCTTCTGGACCTTCCTTTCAGTTTTGGGAGGTGTAAATACCCAGAAGTGGAGTTGCCAAGTCCTACGGTAATTCTATTTTTAATTGTTTAAGGAACTGCTAGGCGAACCATTTTACATCCCCACAGTTGCCCACTTTTGTGTGTGATTTATGAGGCTTCTTCCCTAAGGGCTGAAGCAGCAGCTTGCATTTCTTCCTGTCCCCACCCCAACCCAGGATGCCCACCCTCAGCTTCGCCCTCTGTGGGTGCCCTGTGCTGTTGGACCTGCTGGGTAAGCGAGAGGGAGGGGTCCACCCGTGTGGAAAGTTCCTCGGTAGAGGAAGCATTGTGCTCTCCTCTTCTGCAGCCAGGCCCAGGGCCCCCAGGGTGGGGCTTCTTGGAAGGGCAGCTGTCTGGGATGTGATGAGTCATCCCAGGCTGAAGAGGCTGCTGCCAGCCTGGGTGCCGAGCCCAGGGCTGTACCAGGATCAGCCTGCGTCCAAACTGAAAGTTAATGAAAGAAGCAAGCGCTCCTCTCGACTAGGGCCCTCCTTTGGCTGGTAGAGCTGGGTGTTTTCCCAGAAAGGCCCCTTTGCCAGCCTGGCACTTCCGGACCTGGCTCCTATCTGATTGACAAGCCTGAGTTACAACCCCCAGGGTCCTCCCAGGGCCTCGTGGCGCCAGGAGCAGCCCCTCTCCATCCTGATCTAGTGTTGGAGTCCAACCACTTGGACAGAAACACTCAAAGGCGGGGGGTGAAGGGGAACCCACGAGCTGGAGTCCCCAGCACATTTTCTATCACATGCTTGTGGGCCGGAAAATGGACCTCTTTATGAGTCAAAGAGCAAATAGGAGGTAAAGAAGCCTTTTCGTGGGCGGAACAGGAGACCCTGGTTGGGAAAAGCTTCTGGGAGCTTCTGTCCTGTGCGTGTTAGAAATTATTTCCCAGAGACCACCTCAGTGATCTCCTCTGCTTCCATCCTCCAGTTCCCCAGAATCACAGCTGCTTCCTTAGGTAAGGCGTGTATCCATTAATTTGGGGTAAATTGTCATACAGGAAGGGGCATAACTCTTAAGTGTATAATGTGATGCATTGGACAAGTGTAAAAACCCATGAGTGTAAATAGCCATGTAACCAACACCCCAATAAAGACAAAGGCTGTTTCCATCACCCCAGGACGTTCCTCACCTTTTCCCAATTGGTCCTCTCCTCACCCCAGGCAGTGATTGGTTGATTTCTATTAATATGGATTATTTTTTTCCTTTTTTTGAGTATTATTTACCTGAAATAAGACATCATGTACCTTTTGATCTGGTTCCTGCACAATATAATTTCTGAGAGATTTGTCTATGTTGCATGTATATCAGGAGTTTGTCTTTTTATTTATTTCTGAGTAATATTCCATTGTAAAAACAACTTGTGTATGAATTCTGCAAGAACTAGTTTTGGAATGGGGAGGGAGAAGCCCACTGGGCTCCATACTCGGCATGAGTGTGTATGTTTGCTCATCTACGCTCCCATCCACTCACTCAGTGCCAGGTCCTGCTCTCACCGGGTGCAAAGATCAATCAGAAACGGGCGGAGAGGATGGTGACCATGTAGGGCAAAGGCACACAAGGAGATGCAGCTAAAACGTACTGCTGGTTTGAGGTTGGGCGGCTGAAGAAGGTTTCCGAGAGGAGGTGCTTTTACTGTTGAGCATCAGGGACAGTAGGATTTAGAATTCCCGGAGAATTGGGAGCAGAAGGAAAAAGGAAGCACTGGAGGCCCCCCAAACAGATGTTACTAAATTCACTGCTTTGCAACGACCCCTCAACTACAGGCCTAGGACTGGCAGCCTAAACCTGCCAGGCCACTGGCATTGTCTATGCCAGTTCAGGGCCCAGAGGGGGGCAGGAGGGGAACCAGCCAGCAGCACATTTCAGGCTGGAGGGGCAGGGTGGCTGTGTTAAAGCAAGTCCATGCTGCCTTCTGGAGTTGGCATGTCCTCCTGCCACCTGCAGTTGGTCTCCCAGGCTAGGCTTCGGGACAGCTTGTATGTCTGCCGCACCTTCCTGCTGGGCAGACAGGCCCCATGACTGAGGAGCAGGGGCTGGACCAGCATGGGCAGGGAGCAGTGGGGCCTCCTTCTGCCTTTTTGAGGCTCCTCCACTGCTCCCTCTATTCTCCTCCCCTTTAGTCCGCTTCGGTAGGAGCTGAAGTGGTTGTGAGTCCTTGGCAGGAAGCAGTTGACACTCAGGGACACAAGTAACTGAGTTTTTGTGTTGAGCAAGGGCCTTCACCTTCTGTGCCCGCCTCCCCCTAGGCCGAGGCACCCCCGACCTTCAGATCTGCTCACACCCCAGCCAGGCAGAGGGCAAGGTTACTGGATCCGGAAGAGTTGGGATGTAGCCAAGAAAACAATAATAATTCCTCACCTTGTATTGGCAGAGCACTTTGTACTTTGTCAGACATGATCAGGCTTGCTGTTTCTTCAGCCAGTCAGTGCTTGCCAAGCACCTACTATGTGCCAGGTTGTGGAAAGGTGAATGTGATAAGGTCGATGCCTTTAAGGAGCCTACAGGCTGGCTGGGCAAATATGTGAACAAATACGTGTAAGAAATGGTGGGGCAGGTATGTGTCAAGTACAGACCAAGATCCAAGAAGGAAATGGTTGGTTATACCAGGTACGTTGGGAAGAGCATCGTAGAAGAGAGTCAGTGGGGAAGAAGGGGAGAGGTCATTTGGGGTGGATTTCGGGGGGGCAGAAGGGGGTATATTCTAGGCAGCAGGAGCAACTTGAGCAGGGTCAGCAGTTGGGTGCAGGAGGCTGGATGTGGACATGGCAGTTACGGTGTATGAGACAGCTCAGGCTGCTATAACAGGTACCACAGGCTTATATTCCACAGACATTTATTTCTCACAGTTCTGGAGGCTGGAAGTCCGCGATCAGTGCACCAGCATGGTTGGGTTGTGGTGAGAGCCCTCTTCCAGGTTGTAGGCTGCCAACTTTCACTGTGTGCTCACGTGGTGACAGGAGGGAGGGAGCTCTCTGGGTCCTCTTTTATAAGGGCACTATCCCATTAGTGAGGGGTTCACCCTCGGGACCTAATCACCTCCCAAAGACCCCACTCCCAATACCATCAACATATGAATTTGGGGAGAACACAACACCCGATCTATAGCATATGGTGAGAGGCAAGGCTGGAGCGGTGGCAAGGATGGATATTGGTGGGCCTGGTAAGGAGCGTTAGGAGGTTGGACGTTGGTCTGTAGCAGTGGGCACTCCTGGAGGGCTGTAAGTAAATCTGGCAGGACCATCCTGGGAGCCGTGTGCAGGATGGATTAGAGGGAGGCTGAAGGCAGCGAGGCCAGCTAAGAGGCTGGTGTGGGCATCCTCTTGAGAGGTAGGTAGTAATAAAGAGAGGGGAGGGCATGGTTATCCAGATGTGGGGGGTGCAGGGCAGGAGAGAGTTGAGGATTCTGTTCTCATAGTTCCTTTGGTCAGTCCATCTTGAGCACCCATTCATGTCAAGTACTGTGTGGGGCACGAAGATGAGAGAGACTGGTTCTGCCCATTGGGAACCGGCAGTCTTGGACAGCCCCCTCCAGTCGCGTCTGTGCGAGTTGCAAGTGACAGAGAAACACAATTTAAACTGACTTTGACTCAAAAAGAGGTTTGTGTGTGTGTGTGGAGGGGGGGGGTTATAAGTTTCAGGGGGTAGAGCTTCAGGCAAGGTGCTCAACTAGTCTCTTTAAGGACCGGCTCTTTTCCATGACGTCTCACCTTTACCATTGATTTTCCTTCATGACTAAGTTTATTCAGTCTTTCCTGTCTTAAAAAACGGGTACAAATATAGTTGTTTTCCCTTAGCCCAGTCACTTCTAGTAAGTATAACAGCGCTTTCCCTTCCTGGCTTCTTAGATTTTTTGATTTGGGAGTTTGGGGTTTTGGGGGTTGGGGCTTTGCTTTAACACTCTGCTTTTATTTTAATTTAAAAATGTTTAATTGTGGTAAAAAAACACACACATAACATGAAACTTACCATCGCCCTGGCTAGTGTGGTTTGGTTGAGTGACATCTGGCACCAAAAGGTTGAAGGCACATGCCCTGGTTACGGGCTCAATCCCCGGTAGGGGGCATGCAGGGGGCAGTTGATGGATGTTTCTCTTTCCCTCTCCCTTCTTCTGTCTCTAAAAATCAATCAACTAAAAACAACAACAAAAACATACTAACGGTGTTCAGTGCACATGCAGCCGTGTGAACTGCAGTCACGCTGTGAGCTTCACGTGCAGGCAGGCTTTCCCCGGCATTTCTGGGCCGACCTCTCCTCAGCTTGCCAAGTCCAGTGGAAGGAGGGACTTTTCCAGGATTAGTTCTTTCTTCGCTCAGACTGGGCTGTGTGCTCCTCCTTAGCCACTGACTGTGGCCCTGAGGGTGGGTCAGTCGGCTTACCTGCTGCCCTGGAGGTGGAGTGGGGTCGTCACCCTTGAACCACGCAGGCTGAGACCACAGAACGGGTGCTCAAAGGGAAAGGGAGGTGCTGCTGTTGAAAGAATGGGAAGTGGAGGCACAACCAGCAGGTGTGCATCCACTGTCGGCCCATAAGACCTGGGTGCAGATCACTTAGGCGAGATGGAAACTGGTTCCACGGGAGAGCTGCATGTACAGTGCCGTGTAACTCGAGCATCTGCTGTGTGCTGGGGATGGTGGACGTCCAAAGAGAATCGCATTTATCCACAGGGAGCTCCCAGCTCCTGGGGGAGAGGAGCTGGCCCAAATAACCACTCTACAATGCAGGGTGCCTGGGGTGTGGAGGGTCGGGAATGGTTCCTGGAGAGGTTGGTCTGGAAGCATAGGTAGGAGTAGGATGTGGGGGTGTCACAGTGTGGTTCCCCATGTGGGGCATGGGTGCCTGCTGTCTGCCCATTGCTTGACTCCAGCTGCTGCTAATACCACCATTGCTTATCCTCCCTCTTCCCCTCCTTGGACCTCCGCCTCCCGCTGGCTGCTCCAGAGCCTCGATCTCCTTGGTGGAGCCCACCCGGGCCCCGTGGGAAAGACCTGGAGTCAGGGGGGCCTGAGCAGGGCAGGTTTGAGGTGCTCTCCTCCTCCCGCAGGCCTCTCCCTGGAACGCCTCCCCAACTCCATCGCTTCCCGCCACCGCGTGGCTGAGAGGGAGGAGGAAGTGATCACCTGCTTCGAGAGGGCGGCCTGGATCGCTCAGGTGTTCCTGCAGGAATTGGAGAAGGTGAGCTGGGAATTACAAAACCGGGTTCATAGCTGCCCTCTATTGAGAACCTACATCTCAAATTAGGAAAATGTGCCCTGCACGCCCCCAGAGACACGCTTTTAGACAGCAGGTGCGATGGCAGAGTAGGTGAGGACTGGCATCCTGCAGGAGGAGGTGGTTATGAGCTGGGAGTCTTCGAGCCCAGGAGACACTTGAATCTCACTCACCTCCTTGAGCAAATATCAGAATGTCAACCCAGCACCTGTGCTTGTGACGGAGCTTTTTGGCGGAGTCCTCCTGGGGCTCAGCACTCCTGACATTTGGGGCCAGAGAATTCTTGGTTGTGGGGGCTGCATTTTATAAAACGTTGAGCAGCATCTCTGGCCTATACCGACCGGATGCCAGCAGCAGCCCGAGTCCCTCTCCCCAGTTGGACTTTGGGAGGAAAGGAGCAGTGATTGAGGTGCTCAGTGGAGACAGGATTGGAGTGCGGTCCCAGGCAGAGGTCCTTGGGAGACCCGAGGGGTCGAGTTGACCTAGTGAAGTCACGTGGGTCATTGCTAGCCAGCAGCATTTTAGGTGCTCTTCACATTTGGATGGCATGGAGTTTGGAGGAAACTTTCATGAAAAAGAAGTTTCTCTCATTCAGCCAGAGACTTTGGACTTTAAAAAGGAGATTAAGGTGTCGAGCTGCAGTGGTGCTCAGGCCTGGAATCAGTGCCTGTTGGCAGTGAGGGAGGGCCAGCCAGAGAACTCTGTGCATTCTCGAAAATGCTGTGTTCCTCCAAAGACCCAGCCCCCGCCTCTGAGCAGCTGAGAACATCTTTTAAATCTACTTTGATTTCTGAAAAATAGGTGGCTGGCTCATCAATATTTTTCTTGGATCAGAGAAGGGAAGTGGCATCATGAAGACAGGCCAATCGTGGTGGGGCTGGGTGGCCTCTTACTGCTGAGAGGCTTAAAGCCCCATTAATAAGGACAGCTTAGTTAATAGCATGATTGTTCCTCAGCTTTTCTGGAACCTGGGGACCCTGCCCATGGGCTCTTTTGATGTTTTATGATAGTCTAACAGGGATAGTGTGGTGCCTGGCGTATGGGAGGCACTCAGGTGCTTGTTGAATGAATGGACCAATCAGTAATAGAGATAGCCTGGAATTGGAAGCTGACCACACTTGAGATTGAGGTCGGGTGCATGCCAGCTTTGTGACATTAGGCACTTTTATTTATTTATTTATTTATTTATTTATTTTTAATCTTTATTGTTCATATTATTACAATTGTTTCTCTTTTTTCCTCCCATAGCTCCCCTCCTCCCAGTTCCCACCCCATCCGCTGCCCTTATCCCCCCCCCACTGTCCTTATCCATAGGTGTACGATTTTTGTCCAGTCTCTTCCCACACCCCTATGCCCCTTTCCCCCTGTGAATTGTCATTCCACTCCCTTTCTATGCCCCTGACTCTATTCTATTAACCAGTTTATTCTATTCATCAGACTTTTTTTATTCACTTGATTTTTAGGTTCACTTGTTGATAGATATGTATTTGTTGTTCATAATTTTTATCTTTACTTTTTCTTCTTCTTCCTCTTCTCAAAGGATACCCTTCAGCATTTCATATAATACTGTTTGGGTGTGATGAACTCTTTTAGCTTTTTCTTGTCTGTGAAGCTCTTTATCTGACCTTCAATTCTGAATAATAGCTTTGCTGGGTAAAGTAATTTTGGTTGTAGGGTCTGCTTATTCATCATTTTGAATATTTCTTGCCACTCCCTTCTGGCCTGCAAAGTTTCTGTTGAGAAATCAGCTGACAGTCGTATGGGTTCCCCCTTGTAGGTAACTGACTGCTTTTCTCTTGCTGCTTTTAAGATTTTCTCCTTGTCTTTTGCCCTTGGCATTTTAATTATGATGTGTCCTGGTGTGGTCCTCCTTGGATTCCTTTTGTTTGGGATTCTCTGTGCTTCCTGGACTTGCAAGTCCATTTCTTTCACCAGGTAGGGGAAGTTTTCTGTCATTATTTCTTCAAATATGTTTTCTATATCTTGCTCTCTCTCTCTTCTTCTGTCACCCCTATAATTCTGATGTTGGTATGCTTAAAGTTGTCCTGGAGACTCCTTACACTATCTTCATATTTTTGGATTCTTTTTTCTTTTGGCTTTTCTGGCTGGGTGGGTTTTGCTTCTTTATATTTCATATCTTTGACTTGATTCTTGCGATCCTCTCATCTGCTGTTGGATTTCTGTATATTATTCTTTATTTCAGTCAGTGTATGCTTAATTTCTAGCTGGTCCTTTTTCATATGCTCGAGGGTCTCACTAAATTTATCGGCAGTCTCTAGAATATTCTTGAAAAGCCTTATAACCGTGGTTTTGAACTCTATATCCAGTTGTTTGCTTTCCTCCATTTCTGTTATTTGTGATCTGTTTCTTTGTCTCTGCATTTTGGCTGCTTCCCTGCGTTGACAGAGTGGTTTTAATCAGCTGTGTCTATGGTGGGAGAACTTCTATGCTGGAAACACCCTTATGGGGCAAGACTTGCTTCAGTGGGGCTTTGGTGCCCACTAAGTCTGCTCTCTGAATGCGTCCCTTATGAGTCTGAGGAGTTGTAGATTGGGTGGTCCCACTCTGACCACTGGGTACGCTGGCTCTTGTATCTCCAAGGAGTTGCTATTTTAGCTTCTGCCTGGGGCTTCCCAGCCTTTTATATGCAAAAGCCTCCGCACTTGGCTTGGGTGAGGCTGACTCTTGAGGAGTCTACAGGGTGGAGCAACCAGCTATGGCCGATTCTCAGCCCTGCCCTAAGAGGCACTGGGTCTCAAGCTGCTCTGGAGTTTCTCCTAGCGCCAGACGGGTGCCAGACAGTCCAGCTCCTCCCCGTATGATTCTGAGTCCCCAGAAACTCGCCTGGAACTGGAGTTCAGAGCCGTAGGGAGCTTGTGCCTCCCTCCAGTACGAAATGCTGCCAGCCCTATCCGCGAACCCCTTCGCGCGCACCTCCGTACCTCTGCACTTTATTTCCACACCTCCTCTGCGTCTCAGTCTCTTTCTAGTTGTAGAATTTCCACTCAGCCAGCCTTCCTGTGGGTCTGGGTGGTGTCCGTTTTTTCTTTTCGTTGTGGTTTTGTAATAGCTGTGCCCAGCAGCAATTCCGGTGTTCACCTATGCTGCCATCTTGGTTTCTCTCACGTTAGGTACTTTCTGAGCCTCAGTTACCTCATCTGTAAAATGCAGATAAAGCCAGCTTTGTAGAGCTGTCGTGGCACCTGGCATTTGGGTGGGAGAGAGACTATAGGCATATTCTAAACTAAATCCAGTTTGTTGGATTTGGTCTGAGTACTGCACCACATTCCCATGGGGTGGCTGGGGACTCGCGGTGGTCACGGGGCCGACTGTGCCTGCCTGGGCTGGCCCTCAGAGCTCAGGGACATGGCTTTCTCTCTGTTCCCTTCCCAGGTCACTAATAACACCACGTCGCGACACCTGAAGGGCTCCCACCCCGTTGACTACGAGCTCACCTACTTCCTGGAAGCTGCCCTGCAGAGCGCTTACGTGACAAACCTGAAGAAGGGGTAGGTCGCCGGCCAGAGTGGGACGCAGAAGTTTTTCTCTGGGCCGGGTGCTCCTAACGGCGGTGGCATGTAGTCTGGCCTCCCTCTTCTCTGTGTGTGTGCTCTGGAGGGGATCCGTGGGGCTGCTGGCTCACATTTGTCACATCAAGCTGTTCGGAGTGGGGAAGGGCCGAGATTCAGGAGCAATAAAGCCTGCACATGCTTCAGGGAGAGCCGGGCGTCTGTGAAGGGACAGAGCGAAGGACCATGCCCTGGGCAGCGGGTGTCCGTCTGTATCGTTCATGGCACCTCCGGTGTTGGGTAAAGTCATTTCGCTTCCTTGAACCTCAGTTCTCCCCAAAAATGAAATGGGAAGTTGGTCCCTGCTCGTTCCAGCTTTCAAGGGGCAGTGAGATGTGAGGGGGCATGTGGTGGACAGAAAGGCATGGTTTTGGGGACGCTGCTGCCTCTGCGAATGACGTGGCAGAAGAGGTGGTTGTGCATTGCCTGGAGGGCCCTGGGAATGCTCGCCTGCCTCAGCCCCAGAGCGGGGTGCACCCACCCTCCTCAGCCTCTGTGCCCTCCCTGCGTGAAGAGCACGGTGGGTGCTCCCCGGGGTGGGCTGCGCCGTGGTGTGGTGCCAGGCCCAGAGGGGTGCGTCATGGGGTGTGCTGGCTGGTGGTGAAGGAGGGAGAAGCTATAGAGTCAGAAGGATGTGCTGCAGGCAGCTGCGGCTTTTTGGCGGTTCTGTGGGGGTCAGCCTGCCTGCCAGCAATGCCAGCACCAGCCAGAGACTCACAGGAAGGGACGGACGGGGCTCCTGCAGCAGAGACCGTGTGCCCCTTCCGCTCCCCCTTGCATCGTGACTCCCCTCCGCAGACGCTGTCCTGGGCTGTGAGGACACCCTGGGCAGGCGTGGCCCCACGTGGTCGCAGGTGAGGCCACCAGGGCTAGGACCACAGAGCTCTCTCTGCTCTGACTGGCGGGAGCCCTTGGAAGCCCCTATTTTATTTTTCGTATGTTTTATTTCCTTAAATTTTACTTTATTTGTTTTTTTGATTTAACTTTTTTCAAATAGGCGGTTCTTACATGATACCATGCTTGAACTTTACACCTTTCGCTTTTCTTACTTTAAAAAAAAAAATTTCTCAAGTGCTAAGGGAGGCGGCGGTGTCCCCATTTGGGATGTGTGCACCAAGGGGCCCGGAGAGCAGTGGCAGCCCAAAGGTGGGTGTGGTCCTCTGGCCTCTGAGGTGGGTCTGGGGGGCATGGCAAGGACATGGGGAACACACTGGCTCTGCTCCAGCTCCACCTTCTGCTTTTTTGGTCCTTTTTTCATTGCTGAGCTTCGGTTCCAGAGAGATGGTAGCCCAGAGGGCTGGTTCCTGTTTTTTGCTGCCCAGGCGGCTGGGCCTGGCTGCTCCCCTTGAGCCAGAGACTGTCCCTCCTCCGGGGGATCTCTCGTCAGCAGTGGCAGCTCAGAGATGAATGGGGGACACAGAGATTCCCCCCTCAGCCCCTATCTGCAGAGATTTGGGAGAAGGGGCTGCCGAACCTCTGCAACCTGTCGTTGCAAATAAAGTTTTATTGGAACAGAGCCACACCCATTACTTATATATTTTTCTCTCCCACAGAGCTGAGCAGAGATTGAGACCCTGTAATGCAAAGCCTAAAATATGTACCCTCTGGCCCTTTACAGAAAAGAGTTTGCCCAGTGACACCTGCTCTGCGTCTAGGAAACCCTCACTCCCGAGGCCTCTTGTTGAAGAGGTGCCCTTCTCCTTCTGCATGGGAGCCCTGTAGAGTCAGTTTTGTGGGAGGGGACGGTTCTGACTTCAGTGTTCTGTCCCCTTCATTCGTTCGTTCGTTCATCCATTCATTCATTTATTCAACGACTGTTCATTACACTGATACATGGCACTTACTAAGTGCTGAATTTGTTCCAGGTACTTAAGTGCTTTGCTTGCATGTATATTTAATTCTCCCAACAGTCCCCTGAGGTAGGTGCTGTTATGAGCATCCCCATTTTACAGGTGGGAAGCCGAGGCACAGAGAATGTAAATGACGGTCATGTGTGGAGCCAGGATTATGTATGCAGTTCCCATCTGACGCTCCTAACCACTAGGCGACCCTGTCTTCAGCAGAAGCCCTGGGTTTAATGAGACCCTGCTGCTCACCGCCTAGCGTTTGTTCCCCTGAGTGTGCTCAAGCTTGGTCGGTGTGGTCCCAGCTTCTGGTTCGAAGAGTTTGGTGGGTGCCCTCACCATCTAGAGGACTTCAGGACAGGATCTGGGAGACGGAAGCCAGCGATGTCCCTAAGCAAGTTCCTCTGTACACACCTCACTCCTCCAGCTCTGCTTCCTCCCCTCTAACAGGGAGCTTCTGTGTGAGGGTCCAAGAAGAGGGAGGGAATGAAAAGCTACCTTGAGCACCGTAAGCATTACTGTTAACACCCTCTCCGCTGAGGTGCACCCCTCAGGGCTGCCTGCTTCCCTTCCCCACATTGTGTTCTGCAGGCGCGATGAGGTTAAGGTGAATGTCAGGGTGGCCAGCAGGGAAGCGGGAAGAAGAACAGCAAGTTCCAAGCACCTGTGTGTGCCAGGCTGGACCACGTGATCTGCACATGGTCGTGTGACCCTACTTCACTTGCGAGGGGACAAAGGCTCAGAGAGGTTGGTAGCTTGCCTGGCCTCACCCACTGGGATTTCAGCTTCAGATCTGAGTGGCCTGGAAAGCCATGCCCTTTCCAGTTTGGAATGAGGAGGGGCAGCTATGGGGTGTGGGGAGAAGGACAGGAGAACCTGATGAGGGTTCCAGTCTCTGGGCTGGTTCTTGGTACGCCGACCGGGACTCCCGTGGCCTCTCAGGCCCCGAGTCTCCATTCCCCAAGCGAGTGGCTCCTCTTCCTTTAGCTGGGCCCACACCCTCTTCAGAATGACCCGTTTCCTCCCCTGCCTTCTGCGTTCTGCACGCTCAGGCTGTGTGTGCCTGTGTGCGTGCGCGTGTGCGTGTGTGCATTGCCAGCAGTGGGCAGAGGCGTTGACCAGCCATCACCCTCCAGGGAATCCCTAGTAATTTCAGTTACTTTTCTGTTCCTGTCACTCTGCTCCCCTCCTTTCAAACTCTTTCCTCCTGAAGCACAAACTCAGTCCTTAGAATCAGGATGCTGACTCTTCCCGCCTCCCCTCCCACCCTCTGGTACCTCCCTAATAAAGAGGAATGGAAGTTGACTCATCATTTCTTTCCAAGCGAACAGCCCAAACTGTTGGTTTGCTGGGGCCACATCCCACTCTGAGGCGGCCCAGAGAATGACAGATATCTAAACCAGAGGTCCTAGCCCTGTGCCCAGCTGAGCTTTCATTATTTCCTCACCTTTGGTCTCAATAGTAGCTAATAGTTGTACTTACTGCCTGCCAGGCAGCTGTGAAGTGGGCACTAATAAATCCCCATTTTACTGAAGAAAGGAGGTGAAGCCACAAGGCTAGCAGGTGGTGTTGCCAGCAGATCGGGTGCTGGCCTGGGTCTGTGGAGGCCTATCCTTTATGTGTGAGTGGCCTCCGCCTATTAGATACCAGTACTTGCCCCACCCCAAAGCGTAACTACCAAAAATTCTCCAGACATTGGCAGATGTCCTAGGGTGGAGGTGGAGGGACAAAGTCGCCCCCGGTTGAGAACCAGTGTCTTAGCCTGAGGTGTGAGAAGCAGGAGGTCAGGGGGAGACTGGGACCCAGACACCCACATCGAGTCTTCTCCTCCAGGGCAGCTCTGAAAAGTCCTTTAAAGGGCTCCAGGCTGGTGTGGCTCAGTGGTTGAGCATCTACCTATGAACCAGGAGTCAGGGTTCAATTCCAGGTCAGAGCACATGCCCGGGTTGTAGACTCTATCCCCAGTGTGAGGCGTGCAGGAGGCAGCCAATCAATGATCTTCTTTCATCATTGATGTTTCTATCTCTCCCTCTCCCTCTCCGAAATCAATAAATCAATATTGAAAACAAAACATACTTTGTTAAAAAAAAAAAAAAGGGTGGGGGGGAGAAGGGGGTATGCTCCAGGCCATTTCCTGCTGGCTATATTCACCCCCACTTGCTGGACTCTTGGTTGGAGGGGAGGGGCGTCCAGAGGGGTCACTACCCAGTAGGGGGGATGGGGCTAAGGTAAGAAAGCCCAGAGAAGAACCACGGTCTGCCAGGCACCCCATGTGACTTGGGATTGGAGCTGGGAACAGGAGCTCATATCCCAGTGGGAGTCAACAGTGAAGGAGCCAGAAGTAGTCGCCAGACCATGCTGTGTGCTAGGGAAGAAAAGGCAGGGAGGTGGGGGCGCTTCTGGGCAGGGTGGACTCCTAGGACACAGTTCTTCCTGCTGCCGGTGGAGTGGAG
>PVJC01000168.1:65944-154852 GCA_004026665.1 Murina feae
TGGGGGGGAGAAAGGGGTGTGCTCCAGGCCATTTCCTGCTGGCTATATTCACCCCCACTTGCTGGACTCTTGGTTGGGGGGGAGGGGCGTCCAGAGGGGTCACTACCCAGTAGGGGGGATGGGGCTAAGGTAAGAAAGCCCAGAGAAGAACCCACGGTCTGCCAGGCACCCCATGTGACTTGGGATTGGAGCTGGGAACAGGAGCTCATATCCCAGTGGGAGTCAACAGTGAAGGAGCCAGAAGTAGTCGCCAGACCATGCTGTGTGCTAGGGAAGAAAAGGCAGGGAGGTGGGGGCGCTTCTGGGCAGGGCGGACTCCTAGGACACAGTTCTTCCTGCTGCCGGTGGAGTGGAGCCAGGAACCAGGAGCTGCGTGGGTACTAGAAGAGGTTCCTTAGTGCCTAAGGAACAGGAGAGATGGTGGGAACTGCTTCTGCGTGGGCATCTGAGAGCCAGAGCTCATTCCCACCTGGGCCTGGGGAGAACCCAGCCCCCTGAGGGCCTGGGGCAGAGCCCCTGCTGAGAATTGGGTGCCCTGCCCCCCCCCCACCCCACCCCGCCCCCACCAAGACCACATGGCCACAGCAGTGCCTGCTCCCAGGATCCAGCCCTGTCCCTCCCTCGGGGATTTGACATAACTTAAAGGGTGTGGTGTTCTCCGCTGTGCAGAGGGGGTGAGCTGCAGACAGCGCTTCTTTTATTCTGAGCTTCAGTGAAGCCTGGCCTCCCTCGAGCTGCCCGGTTGGTTCCTCATTCAGTGTGTCTGAGGGACATTAATTTTTTCCAGGGGTCTTGCCCTATTGATCCAGCAGTTAATTCCCCCAGATAACTCCTGTCCCTTGCTCTGTGGCTGGTGACACAGAGCCTAACTGACCCGGAATTGTAAGTGCTGGCTTGAAAGGACAGTCAAGAATTGGGAGGCCTCCTCCCAAAGGGCAGGGTCTGAGATGCCTGGCATTCGACTCCCCTCATGGCCACCAGAGGGCAGCCGTGGATTCTGGTTGGAGCCTCGCCCTAGGTAATTCTGAGAATGCCAGCAGCCGGGAGAGGGCACCGTACCAGCATGTTCTTGGGAGGGGAGCAGGGGTAGTGGTAGCTGGGCCCAGGGCCCTGGCTGCGGGAGAGGCTTGGTTTTCCTTTGCAGGAAGTAGCTCCAGGGGATGAGGCAGCAGGGGAGCTGGGACAATGTAATGCCCTGGAAGCTGACTGTCTCCCCCTGACCTTGACCACGAGGACCAAGTCTCTTGGGATCTCCCAAGAATAAGAACGGGAGCCCAGTAAGCTCTTTTCCACCAAGTGAGCAAGGGGCCATTTCTCTTTGGGGTGGTTCTTTTTTCTTCCTTCTGCCTAGCCCTGCAGAGCCCATTCTTGGCTCAGGGCTGGGAGTGAGCTTAGGCCCTGTGTGTTCAACCAGGTGGGCTATGTCTTGTGCATGTTCTTTAAAAAAAATTTTTTTTTTAATTACTAAAGCCACATGTGCTCATTATACCAAAACCAAACAATAGAGAAGGGAGTGTGTGTTTTCTAAGGGAGTTCCCAGGAGCTTGGCAGACTGTTCAGCCTTATGAAGGCACTCTCCCCTTCTGCTATGTGCGTGCGCGACTGTGCGCACGCGCACCCCTGCACACACATGCTTCACCTTGTCAACAGGTGCTGAGTTGAGAAGCAACTAAGGCAGTTAGGAATGCAGGTGGTTATGAGGAGGCACCTTAGAAAGCCCAGCCTGCTTTATGGTGACCCAGTGAGGGTTGTGTTCAATAAGCAGTCTTATTCTCAGCAGCCACCCAGTTACCTGCAGTGCTGGGGGAGAGGGGAGGGGGACATATCACTCTAAGGGGGACTCACTCCAGAGCGAAGCTCAGGAGAACCTCTTGGTGGTCTGTGTCACATTTGGGGGCACAGGGAGGCCCGAGTCCTGCCGGGGAGCACACGCTGTTCCAGCCTCTGA
This sequence comes from Murina feae, assembly GCA_004026665.1. Lineage (NCBI taxonomy): Eukaryota > Metazoa > Chordata > Mammalia > Chiroptera > Vespertilionidae > Murina > Murina feae. The sequence continues at coordinate 67,893 of PVJC01000168.1, forward strand.
ATGCACAGCCTGCTTATTGTTAGCTCCCTCTGCCCCTCGCCCACCCCTCGCCTGGACCTGCTCAGTGTCCTTCGAGGAGTGCCACAGCCTCTTTCTGGGGCTCGGGGTGAAGAGCAGAGCTTTCGTTTTTAAAACTGATGGTGTGGGTGGGTCCATGACGGGAATGAACAGCTTGATAACCTTTGAACTTCACCTGCCCTCGCCTCCGGATTTAACCCTCCTGCTACTGGGACCTGCCAGCTATCTGTGCTCTTCTGAGTTTTGAGCAGAAACCTCTCCTATGCAGTTTGCAGGGCTAGCCCCCAGATGGGACTTCTGGCCAGGGTCGCATGCACTAGTGTCTGAATAGGTTCCATTCAGCCATAAATTCCAGGCACTTTTTCATTCTCTGTTTCAAATCAAACGAACCCCCCCACACACACATACACACACAAAAAAAAATTATGTGGATCACCTAACTGTATGGAAAACAGTTTACTAAGCTCTGAATACATCAAGAGGGGCTAGTTTATAACAGACTGAGCTCCTTCTGTGCAGGGCGAGTGTGTGACACTCAGGCATTCTCTAAGTTCACCCCACCAGTATCTGTGAGCTGCCTGTTGAGAACAGGTCCGATGGCCAAGCACTTGGTACGCAGCAGGCATTGGAAAGGGTTAGTTGAGTCCTGTGAGTCCAGGAGCTCTAACGGCGGGGAAAGGAAAGGTGTCTTTCTCGGCGTCTTTTTAGTTCAAAGGCAGCTGAACCTCGTGGTGCCTGTGGTAAGCCTGCCTCTCCCCTTGGGTAAGTGATAGCCTGGAAAGGCAGGTATCTTCCAGGCTTTCGTGTTCCTGTTGGGACATGGGGGCTATTTATTCCACATTGGCTTCCTGAGTGCCTTCCATGTGCCAAGCCCCGTGCTGGTCCAGGGATAACAAAGCCTTCCTCAGCCACCTCATAAAAGCTGCGAAAGCTGAAGGAGATGAAGCACTTTGAAAAGTCCTCATGCTGCCTGCTGCTGACAGGGGACCCGAGGCGCGAGCCACCTCCTGCACGGCCCGGGGGAGGCCTCCCTGAGCTGTTTCCTTGACCTCTCCCAGCGTTCACAAGTCCTCTTGCTTTCTGCCCCTGGCCAGCAGGGCTTTCCTGAAGTTGAAATCAGTGGCTTCCTGGCTTCTCCACATGCAGCCTGATCCTGGGCCAGGGTTTGTTTGAGACCCTGTTTGGATCTTGTGAAAAGTGGCAGCTTTGCTCAGAAAGGTCAGCGTGAGAGACAGAACAAAGGGACCTTTCAAACTGGCCTCTCTCGAGGCTTGGAGAAGCCCCAGCTCCACCTGGTGCAGGCAGCCTGAGACATTGGGACAGGATTGCTCAGGCTGGTTCCTCGTTTCCCGGAGGGGTGAGCTGAGGGCACCTCGACAGGTCAGCGCCAGCTACAGCCCAAATCTTCCCCCGTGCAGCCTTGGCCACTGGAACCCATGTGTTGGGTTTTCTCTATATGCATTTAATAAAATTTGGGATTTCCCCAAAAGATGCCTGAGGGTGATTATTTCCTTAGCTAAAGAACTCCTGGGAATTTATTTTGATACCAAAAGCCCTTACAGATTTGAGAATGGTAAAAATACACAATTTTTTTGAACATGGGGTCTTGTTAAAATGCGGTTCTAATTCCTTGTCTGTGTGTGTTGGGGGAAGCAGGGACTCTGAGAGCCTGCATTTCTCTCAAGGCCTCAGGTGATGCCCGTGTCCCCTGAGGGTCTGGGAGCACCCTTCAGTGCTGCTGATGTAGGGACCAAAGGCGGAGAGAGGCCAGTCCTGGTGCTAGAGTGGAAAGAAGGGGCCACAGTCCCTCTTGGCTCTGGCTTCCTAGTTGCAGCCTGAGTCAGGCTGCCAGGGAGGAGGCTGGCAGGTAGCCCACAGAGTGGAAAATCACCCACAGGTCCCAGGATCCAGCCCCACCTCAGCCAATGGCCATTTGGCCCAGCTGCCAGGACAGAATTCTCCAGCAGACTTGCCAGCCAGCCATTTCCTCTCTCTGGGAGCTCATGCCATCTGTCTGTCTCCTCTTTCCTGGTGGTGGCCTGCTGTCCAGCGTGGGGGTCTTCCCTAAGGTCATAGTCTCAGTGGCATTGAACAGCTACCTGCCAGTTCTTCCTGTTGAACTCGTGGGGGCTCCCAGCCTGTCTCTGGTGTGACCAGGAAATCCTGTTCTTATGTCCCCTGGGGGTGAGGGGGAAAGGTGAAGTGAGTAAGATGGACACAAAGCTAGAGGATCACCTCAGAAACCTGCTTCCTCCCCCCTACTATTAGCTCCTGAGCATCCATGCAAAATAATGTGGCAAATTATGTTATAAGTAATATGATCTTTAGGACCCAAATTATAAGGGGAAAGGAAGATAACTCATATCTAGTGACCCTCTACCACATGCCTGGGTATGCTTGGAGCTTCTCATATGCTCATCTTCCTGACAGCAAATGATGAATCTTCCTCCTAGAGCCAGGGAGACTAGGACTCCATGCCTTCCTTCCCAAGATTTAGGATCTGGCTGCAAAGCTAGGGTTTCCACATCTGATTGTGTCTCTAGAACCTGGCTTCATAGCACAGGAGGATGTGAAGACGCTGGGGGGGTCATCTAAACCAGTGGTTCTCAAATCTCAGTGTCCATCGGAACCCTCTGGAGATTTGATAAAACCCAAATTGCTGGGCTGGAGTGGGGGACCTCAGAATTTTTTTTACTAAAAAGTTTCTAAGATGCCAATGCTGCTGGTTCAGGGACCACACTTTGAGAACCTATGGTCTAAACTATGGTTTCTCAAAGTATGGGATGAATAGCTCTAGCAATACACAAGGGGGTTTTAGGTGATACACCCAACTTTTAAAAAGTACTTCTGTATTTTATATCTGTTAGCAAAAAAATAACTAGCACACCAAATCCATGATTTCGGGTATTTTTTATTAGGTAAGATAACTACTAAAATAAAAAGAAGATATAAAGAAAAGTATTACATGAATAATAACTCTGATGGTATGCAACTAGTAGCAAAAATTGTAAATGTAGTATACAGGTAACACAAGTCTGAGAGATGCTGATCCAAACTACAAGGCCGACTTTATAGAGGAGACCATGAACGGCCCACAGAGGTGAGCCTTCCTTCCTGGGCCTCTTGTCCATCGGTAGTAGTGTCCATACTTGAACTGTTTCTAAGGACACTATGGTGCCCTGTCCTGTCTGCCCCTCACAGTTCTTCAGAAGCTCTGGGAAGGTCATTGTGACTCTGACTCCATCCCACAGGTCTTAGTCTCTATTCTCAGCTTTACCAACAAGGGTCTGTGTTTATAATGTTGGTGGTTTGCATGCTTAGAACTTGTTTTTGTGAAACCAGAGGTCCCATTAGGCAGGGACTTGATCTACAAATCTGTCCTTTAATGGCTCCTGGCCCCAAAGTCCCCAGGAATCTGTTCCATGTATAAAGGTTATAGGAGGGACTCGTGTGACTTTCCTGGCTGCCCCCTTTGACCTTTTCACCCTCTGTGATCTTTCTTTTTCTGTTTTCTGACCCATCAGCCTCTGCTTTCGCTTATGTGCTATGATCCAGGGAACTCCTAGAATAAATGAGAAGAGCATCCTCAGATGTTGGCTGAGCACATGCTATGCGCCAAGGGCTGTGCTGGGGCTGAGCTTCAAGAGCACAGCAGGAGTCCTCAGGGCACGGGAGGTCAGCCTATAAACAGAAAATGACCAAAAAGTGTCGTGCTTGCTTCAGAAGAGGAATTAACAGGGTGCAAGAGTGACACAGCGTGGCGAGGGATCAGGGAAGGCTGCAGGAAGGAAGTGATATTGGAAAGGGTTTTTTTTGTTTGTTTTTTTTTTAAATATATTTTATTGATTTTTTACAGAGAGGAAGAGAGAGGGATAGAGAGTCAGAAACATCAATGAGAGAGAAACATCGATCAGCTGCCTCCTGCACACTCCCCACCAGGGATGTGCCCGCAACCAAGGTACATGCCCTTGACTGGAATCGAACCCGGGACCCTTGAGTCCACAGGCCGACGCTCTATCCACTGAGCCAAACCGGTCAGGGCTGGAAAGGGTTTTTAAAGGATAAATACGGGAAAAGCTGTTTAAGGCAGTGTGAGCAGCCGGTGCCGAGACATGATGCAGGGAACCATGGTCGGTCATTCAGAAAGGACTTGAGTGATGGGAGATGAGCTGCAAGAGGGCAAGGGGCAGACTCAGCAGCTGAAGACCTCTAAGCACTGAGGGGTGCCAGCAAAGGGGCCAACCTGGGGAGGAACAAGAAAGATTTGCATGTTGAGTAGGCCCTTGGAGGGACAGTGGAAATCTGCAGGTCACACCCATTGGTGGGTTGCAAGAGCTATTCAGTGGGCCTCAGCCGACATTACTTAAAAAGAGGAATAAGAGAGACATAAAATAGAAATGTCAGAGTGGATTGCATGTAGTAGGAGGAGATGATGTCCAGAAACTTGCTTCCGTTGAATGTAAGGAAAGTGTATATTTCCCGGTTGCAATGTCAGATGGATTTTTTACTATGGGTCACACTTCTAAAAGTTTGGAAATTATTTCAAGGCACAGAGGGCTGCCTGGAAGGGGTGAGGCTGGTCAAGGCGGTTATGTGGACCCAGGGTGATGCAAGCCAATCTGGGCCCTGTAGCAGGGATTAAGGGTGAGGGTGGGTTCCAGTGTGGGCCAGATGCGGAGAGTAAACACAGAGGATTTGAAACCAATTCAAGTCGGAAAGTTTGACACCAGCCCAAAGCTCTTGCTAAAATAACATCTTGTTTGAAACACTTGATCTTGATCCCCTTCTGGTGGCAAACTGCAGGCCTGAGTTTCAGGGGGTCTGGAGAGAAGGGTCCCCCTGTTCTTTGACGGGTGATGTCCTGGCCGTCTGGGGTGCTAGTGTTACAACCTTGACCTTCCATTCCAATTATCGAGTGTCAACAAAGGGGCCGACCTTCAAACAGGAGAACTCAGGCAGGCTCCTGATGTCGCAGGCTTGATGAGGACTTCTGTGGGGGAACTAGGCTGGTTCTGACCCTGGCTGTGCTGTCTCCCCACTAGGAACATTGTGAAAGGCATGAGAGAGCTCCGGGGGGTGCTGCGGACTGTGGAGACCAAAGCAACTCAGAACTTCAAAGTGGTAACACGGAGGGGACCCCAGGGCTGTGGGTGCTGGGTGCTGGCTGTCGCTGAGTTACTCTACTCGGGAGTCAAGTTCAGTGGGAGACAACAGAAGTCCTGGCGGGCATCAGGGATGGCAATGTGTCACATGCATACTTCTCTCCCATCAGTGCTCATGGCACACATTGTCAGTCAGCCTCAGCACTTGCCCACGAAGCCAGGAAGCACCTGCAGCAGCCTTCTCATCACACTGCAGATGGCCCCGAGCCCTGGGTCAGAGTTGAAGCCTGCTGGCACCAGACCCTGGCAAGGTGGTGGGCTAATTCATAGGGATCTTTGCTCTTAGTAAATAGCCTTGACGCTGCTTTGCTGCCCCAATTCAGGCCTGCCTTTCATTCACCCCATATCAGAGCCAGAACAGCTTTTCACTGTAGAATTTTTGGTCAAATTTCTGAAAGGTGCTTGGTAGAGAGAGCTAGCTGACTGTGCCATGGCTTTGCAATGTCACAAGTATTTTTTTTTTTTTTTTTTTTTTACTCTGGGTCACACTTTTAAAATCTTGAAAATTATTTTAAGGCACAGAGGGCTGACTGGACGGGCTAAGGCTGATGGGCTGGTCATGCAGGCCTGGAGAGAGGCAGGCCAGTCTGCAAGGGCCTGTGGGTACTCAGAGCTGTGCTAGGCCCCACAGGGTCAGGAGAAGGGGGAAATGCATCTCTTGTCTAGGAGGGAGAGAGGAAAAAAGATTAAGTAGGAGCCATCAAAGGCCAATAGAGAGGACGCTGGCTCGCCACCTGCTGTGCCGGAGAGGGTCCTGGGAGTGGAATGGTGGGCCTCCTGGAGGGGCTGCACTTGGCAAGTCTGGGAGGTGGGTGGAGGGCACTCTGGCCACCTCAGGGGAGAGCCACCTGGGCCTGGACCTGATCCCGCCCTCTCTGCCAGGTGGCGGCCAAGCACTTGGCGGGGGTCCTGCTGCACTCCCTGAGCGAGGAGTGCTACTGGAGCCCCCTGTCCCAGCCTCTGCCCGAGTTCATGAATAGAGAGGAGCACTCCTTCATCATGCAAGCCCTGCGCAAGCCTCACCTCTACGAAGGAGACAAGTAAGCTCTGGCCCTGCTGGACCACGCCAGTCTCACGCCCAGGCTCCGGCCCCGCTGGCTGCCCCTCTCTCTGCCCCATGCATCCAGCCGCCACCCAGCTCACTGCCAGGCAGGTCTCGAGTGGGGGTGGGCAGGAGACTCCTATAGAGCATCCAAAGGCCACACAAATTACTTGGGAAACACCTGCCTTCCTAATTTCTTACTTAATATCCCATCTCTGTTGTTTGTGGCAATAATTGAAGGTGACTCCTCGCCCTGCCCCCTCACACAGTGCCAGGCAGGGGAAGGGCTGTTTTCCCCAGGCACAGTCACAATATTTCCAGGCTGGCGCCACCCAGCATTTCAGATCCATAACTCTGGGGCGCGAGCCAGTGCTGCAGGTGGCTCCAGTGCCTGTGAATTATGCAGGAGGGGGTCACCTTACCAGCACTGGTGCAGACTCTGGGCAGAAGGCGGGCAGGTGACAGGCCAGCGGCACTGTGTTGTGAGGGCCGTGCTGGAGCCACGCGCCTTTTGTGTCTTTCAGCCTCTACTGCCCAAAGGACAACATCGAGGAAGCCCTCCTGTTGCTCCTCATCAGCGAGTCCATGGTAAGCGCCAGGCCTTCCCCTGCCCCTGTGGGTGAGGACTGCGGGGCTCAGGCACAGGCCACCAGGTCCTGGCCTCCCAGAGTCATCCCTGAAGCAGGATTCTTAGATCTAACCCCCTTCCACCCCACCCACAGGGGTGAGGTGCACAAGGCTGCACTTGGGGTCCTGGTCTTGCCCCCAAACGAGGAGGCCTGAGCTATAAAGTCCCCACCCACCTCTTCTGGGATTACAAGGGATGGATGTCAGCACGTCAGCTGTCTGCATGCAGCAGCTCTGTGCTGGGTAAGGGAGTGGGAGGAGCATGCGGATGGCCTGGGTTCAAGTTCCAACTCTGCCACTCGTTAGCAAGGGCCCTGGGCAAACCGCCCAACTCTCTGAGCCTCAGTTTCCTCATTTATAAAATAAAAGTAACTCCCAGAAGTTAGCTACAACATGCCTATAAAAGGAATTTACTTGTTCGCAAACCTATTTCTCGAGTGTCACCTGCTTTGTGCCAGGACACGTGCTTGATGCCAGAGTTGCACCAGCAAACAAGATGGAGAGAAGTCCCACTGACATTCTAGTGAGGGCTGGGCAATACATTTAGCACTAAAATATCCCAGGTGCCAGTGTCTGTGCGCCGTGGGGAAATAAGGCAATGGGGAATACGGTGCGGGAACCGTATTCATGTGAGATGCTTTTCAGATTTTTCCATGAGCCCCATCCCTGCCCTAGGCGGGGAGACAGCACACACACATGCGAACATACATATGCGTGCATGCGTGTGCACACACATACACACATACGCCAGGGTTTGGAGGCTCAGCAAAGGGGAGAGGTGTCGTTGGGTGGTCCATGAGGTGGTAAGATGATGGATGCCCTAGTCCAAGGGAGGTGGGGGAGGGTGGGTAGGAGCAGCAGAAGCCAGGTGTGGCGGTGCTGTCAACACGGCACGGCCTAGGGGAGCCCTCTGACTGAGGGGCCCCTCGGAGCCTATGAGAACTAGATTTTTTTAAATGATGCATCTGGGAGCAGGGTGTGGAAGTGAAGTTTAAAAAACTAAGACCTTATGGGCTGGATCCCTGAACAGCCAGATACGGATGTTCCTTTGGGGACCTGGGACCAAGCGATGCTGGGGCTGGTTTAGAGAACTTTGGTCAGTGGGTTACCTCTGGCTCAACAGGTCTTCTGGCAAATAGAAGGAGGGACGTCCCGCTGGGCTAGGAGGAAGAGACTGTATTCTTCCTTAGCCAGCTCCGTTGGGATTTGAGAGCTCTATGAAGGGGCATGGATATTTGAATCTGAGTGCAAACTAGCCAGGGTGTGGTCCTGAAAGGTTTGCAGGGTGTGGGCTTGTGAGGGGGGATGTGGCTGCTACAGGGAGGGGACATCTAGCCGGTGAGCCTGATATGCAGAGAGAAGTACCAAGTGCCAGATCCGATTTTCATTGGCAAATAGTGCAGTTTTCATAGAAAAAAAAGGACCCTCACTCTAACCACAGACTGAACCCCAGTTTCTAATTATGGAACCTCAGACATAAACCAGCACTCCCTCTCTGTCCCCTACATACACCTCAGTTAGTTATCTCATCAGCTGCTCTCTCAGGCGAATTGCACTGAGGTCACCTTTCTCAGGAAACATGGGTTGTTATCGTCACCTTCCTGTGCTGAGGGTTACAGTGGGGTCGGCAGGTGGAAGGTCAATGGTGAAAGTGAACATTTCTTTTTTTTAAAATATATTTTATTGATTTTTTACAGAGAGGAAGGGAGAGGGATAGAGAGTTAGAAACATCGATCAGCTGCCTCCTGTACAACCCTTACTGGGGATCTGTCCGCAACCAAGGTACATGCCCTTGACTGGAATTGAACCTGGGACCCTTCAGTCTGCAGGCCGACGCTCTATCCACTGAGTCAAACTGGTTAGGGCGAACGTGAACATTTCTTAGGTCCTTTCACTGCCAGGTTCCAAGAGGTAGGCATTATATTGAGCTACATGAAAACTAACAATTTCGCATGGTTCAGTGTAATACTGATATGGTCCCATCTTACAGATGCGATAAGTGAGGTCCAGAACAAGTATGTGTCTTGGTCCAGGTCACACTAATAATCCTTGCCACCGAGATTTGAATCACATCTGTTTCCCTAAGGAGCTTCTAAAGCACAGGCTGGGATCGAGGCTGGACTTCATCTCCCCAAGAATTTTCTGTGGGTGCCCAGGACCAGAGTTCAGATGCCTTCCCGTTGAAGGGAGGAATAACGTTGGGACCTCAAGCTGCCCTAAAATCAGATGAAGAATGCCTTTTGCTAAAAGGTGGCCCGCCTTTGGAGCCAGGGTGAATTTTCCTGAATGTGTGGTTTCCCTCCAGCCAGCTCTTTCCCCTTTTTGAGAGGCTGTGTGGCTGGCTGGCTTGGTCAGGAGACTCAGAGGGTCCGGGCCTGCAGACCAGGCGGGGTCCTGGGAATTCCCTGTAGCATGCAGAGCGGAGGAAGTGCTCGGGCTCCGCCGAGTGCACTGCAGCCCCGGAGGAGGCACCTCCCGGGGCTGGCTGGCTGGTTTCCTCCTGCTCACACCCAGCCTGTCACACATTCAGAAACTTCAGCATTTCGAGGGAGAGCTCTGGCCGTGGACTTCACCTTGGTGTCTCATCTACAGAGCACTTTCCATCTGGAATCTGGTGCTGGTTGCTGTGGCTCAGAGCTGTTTCTCAATGACCAGACGCCTCTGGCTTCACACCCTCCCTCCCTGCAGGCCACATCCTCCAGCAGGTGTGGGCGTCACTGTGCGAGCCTCCCCGGCTCCTGCTGGGACCCCTCCGTTGGACTGAGGTTCAGTGTGGCCGCCACCGTGGCCCTGCAGGGTTTTCCTCATCTCCCCCTGACGCTGGCTGTGTTTGCCTGCAGATGACAGGGACAAACCTCTGAATGCCTGTTGTGGCTGCTACTTGGGTTCTTCCAATACCTGCAGGATTCAGTATATTGCAGCGAACGCTCTTTCAGCGCAGCCAGCCCAGGAGGTGTCCTCCCAGCTCTCCCCCTCCAGGATCGAGAGGCCAGGGCGTCTGCATGTCTCCCGAGCACTGCAGCCCCTGCTCTGTGCTTTGGAGTTCAGAGGAGCAGCCTGCATGGGATCGGGTGTGGGGCTGGTGCCTTGGATGTGGTTTTTGTTGTGGTCTGACTGTGATCAGAACGCATGGGTAAGCTCTTGTCTTCCAAGAAGTAAATAGAAATCTTAAATGCTTCCACAGAATCGCAAGGGATCTGGGGCTATAACTGGTTGAAGAGTTGTGTTTTGGATCCAGTTTTGAGTCTTTGGGGCCAAAAGAGCATTTTGAAGTCCACCCACCCACGCAGCCATTCTCCCATCCACCTGATCTTGTTTGAGCAGCGAGCGGGCTGTGCTCAGCACCGAGACGTCGTGGCAAACAGTGCAATCCGAGCCCCTGCCCCACGCGTACTCCCACCAGTGGAGTGTGTGTCCATAGACATGAGGGAAATCCTGGTCCCCAAGTCAGAAGGAATTACCCCATCTGCTGAACCCCAAATGCGTGGTCTAGGTTTTGAAAGAATCATGTCTCAAAATCAGCCTGATTTTTCTCAAACAGCCGTGGGACCAGGAGGCACAGCAATCTTGGCTGTTTCTGACATACTGATCTAGGGCATAACAATATGTGGGACAGCAAAGTGAATCCTGGGCCCCTGTTCCTTCAGCTGCTGGAGAAATCCCTGCAGGTGGCAGGCTCTTGGGAAGCGAAAGGGCAGAAAAGGCCTGGTGGTGAGTGACGGGGTGTGGGATGGGGTGGTATGTGGCCTTTACAAACCAAATGTTTGCCAGACCCAATGTCAGACATCCACGATTTGAATCCTGAATTTGTCATTCACAACCTGAGTAGGTTTCTTACCTTCCTGATTCTCAGTTTTCTGAAAAATGGGGCTAAGAAAGCCTCTCTTGCAGGGCTTTGAGCTGATTAAGTAAGAAAATGGGCACAAAAGCGCCTGGTACATTGTGGGTGTTCAACACGCGTCTGTTTTGTCCTGATAAATACGTGGTTCTGACTCAGTCATTTTAGAAAACATTTAGATTCATATCCGATTGGGAGAAAAAAATTGGTTTGAGGACACCATTTGGTTAAAAAAAAAAAAAAAGGAGAGGGGGCCTTCCTGGGCTTGATTCCATGTGGGACTCAGATGAGCACAGACTGTTCCAGCTCTTGGCACCTGGTTTGCGCTCACATGAGGCCCTGCTCTGCAGCGGGCTGAGGCGGTAAAGGGTCTGATCACACTGCTAGCTCAGAACACTCAGTTCAGGAGAGGGAGGGCCTTGCCCTCGCTGGAGGCAGAGTGGTGATTTGTGCTGAGGGCTGATGTGGCGGGAGCGGGGGCTGGTGTGGGCCTGGCCCTGGTCGCTTGGTAGACAGGACACATCACGGAGCCTGCTCTTCCTTGACTCTGGATGCACAGCTCGAGAGCCGGTGGTAATTAGTGGGGAGAGCAGCCCAAGTAGAACATGACAGCACTCTCCAAGGAGGGGCAGGCACTAGGCACAGATGTTGCCAGGAGACTCGTTTCAGGGGCAGTTGCTATGGCTTGTTAGCAGATGGCCCTGAGGCTGAGTCCTTGGCCAATGGAGAGGCTGTGTCTGAGAATGGGGCTGAGCAGGACCCTGGCCACATTGCCCAAGGAGCTTGTTCTCTGCAGAGAAGCAGCGTCCAGGCCTGGTTGGGTTTTGCTTTGGTTCTTCCACAGGCCTTCTGATGACCAGGGCGAACCTACTGGACACTTTCTTAGAGGCATCTGGGGGCAGGGAAAGAGCCTGGGAGTGAAACCAAAATATCTAGGTTCTAATCTGAGTCCCAACCACTTATCTGTATGCCTTGGGTGCCTGCCTGGCCTCCCTGGGCCTCAGTCTTCACATCTGTAAAATAGGACAATAGTATGTGAGAAGGTCATTGTGAGAATTATGAGTTACTACTTACAAAGTGTCCACAGGTTAGTTCCCTTCCCTTCTCTTATGCTGTTTGTGTCCAGGGCTAGAGAGGAGAGACAGCCCGACAGGAGTGAAGGCTATTACTATTGGAGGCCCTGCCGCTCACAGAGAGTCAGACAGGGCTGGCAGAGGAGCACAGGACTGGCCACCAGGGCTCAGCCTTAACCCTTAGGACCTTCTGGGGCTCAGTTTCCCCATCTGCGAAGAGGCCCTCCTGGATTCATGCTGGGCTCACTGTGAGACCAGATGGTGATGGGTATAAAAACTGAGCTCTTGGAAGGCTGGTGCACGGCGCACACATAAGGGAGGGTTGATTGAACAGGAGTCGCCTGCCGTGGGTTTCCCCAGGGCTGGCCCACGTGGGAAATGGGCATTCCCCCGTGGACCTTCCCCTGAGACCCGGGTTGGCTTCATGGGTATCTGTCCAGAGACCAGACGTGGGCATGTGGCTACGAGGAGCTGTCGGTGACGGGAGGTGGGGAGGAGCACGCCCTGTGGCTTTGTCCCTTCTGATCTGCTAGAAGGCCTGGGACGAATGTCCTTGTGTCTGGGGGAGGCTGCCCCACGACCAGGAGTAGGGACAGCCCTGTGAACCCTGCCCAGGATTAAATGCGTGGGTTCAACAAGAGCTAGGAACCCCCAGAGGCGGGAGGCCTGGAGGTGGGCCTGGGGGTGATGCAGGGAGACACCAGGGGAGCATATTCTGCCATTATTCCATTACCAGTGAGGACATTGGTGATGAGAAGAACATTTAGGTCCATATGTTGCTTTAAGGCTCATAAGTGCTTTCACATCTGTCACTGCATTTGACCTGGAGGATTTCCTAGTGAGGCCATGTAAGTGGTGGAAGGGAGAGAGTATGACGGGGTCTAGACTAAGGCAGGCTGCGGATGGTGCTGGGAGTATGTGTGGCTTTAAGGGTGTGAGCCAGGGGAGGAGGGAGCAGTACCCCCAGCGTGCCTTCTCCTCTGAGGCTAGCTCTGGCCCCTGAGCTGCACGTGAATTTCTACCCTGTTGCTCCCCGCCTGGGCTTCTACTTCCTTCTTTCTGCCCCATTTCCCCCACCCACCCTGTTGCCATGGTTACGTACATAGGCCAGGCCCTGCTATCACTGGAGCATTTCACCGCAGCCCTGCCCTGAAGCCATAGCAACTGCTAGGCAAACTTCTGCTTTTGGCTTGCCTTTGGGGAACCATGCTTCTCTCTTGGCACAGGCTCCCAAGTCCTGAGGACCCCTGAGAAAATGCCTTCCCTGCTGTCTGCCTTTGGGGAGCCCCCCTCCCCATCCCTCGGCCCAGGGATGCTGCTGCAACCCTCTCGCCTGTTCCTGTTCTTATGACCTAATTCCTTCCCAGTGCTGGAAATCCACCCCCTCCCTCCAGGTCCACCTTAGGAGAGACACTGTTCTCTTAAAGGTCAAGGTCAAGGGCAGACAGGAGGAAGTTCCCACACCAGGCCCAGAAATCTCCCAGATGTCACTCGTACACGTGCTTTGTGTGAGCCTGTACTGGGGCTGGGAGTCTGGAGACCCGTCCCTACCCCAAGAACTGGTGAACCAGCTGGCCTGGTGTGAGGGTTGCAGTGTGCTCAGTGCTAGGAGAGGATGAGGGTCCAGCCTCGCCTGGCAAGATACGTGCAGATACCAGCTTTGAGTTTTGAGGAGCTTGCAAGCACCCAAGTTGACAGTGGGGACAGTGACAGGCCATGGTGAGGATAGGGAGCTGCAGCGGGGGGTGGGGGGGTGTCTGTGGGGGCCCAGAGAGGACTGGAGAGCTGGCATCTGGGTGGGGGGCACAGGCAGGGCCTCTGATGGCTACAGCAAGGAGGCTAGATTATCCTGAGGCAGTGGGCAGGGGTGGGAGTTGGATTCTGGCAGAGGCTATTCTTCAAGGACAGACCAACCAGAGCGGAGACTTTTGTTGACAGCTTGCTGCTCACCTGCCCCTGAATGAGACTGGTCAGCATGGGTGGGTCCCCAAATCTTAGATGTGTCTATTCAGGCCCCCCTCCCCCCATACACAGAATAGCCACCCTGCAGGCTGCCTGCTCTGTTCCCTGTCCATCAGGTCCTCTGTCTCCCACCAGAATTCGCACCCAGATTCCACTCGGTACGTGCCCATGCACTATGCTGAGGGTGGGGACTATGTCTCCCATCCTCTCATTCCCTAACACCCCCACCTCAACGCGGCCTTGTGGGAGCTGCCTCTCCCGGCCCTCTCCCGGGCAGCCTGAGCTGCGGAGTCGCTGGAGGTGAAGGCTGGAGGTGGGAGAGTGGGGAGGAGCATGGCCAGGCTCAGAGCAAGTTCTAGAGTTTGTGTTCCTACTCAGCTCAGTGAAATAGCTCCTGCCAAGCATCTCCTTAAAATTCCGTCTCTCTTCCTGTTGGTGCCTGTGTGGGTGGATTTCACCAGGAAGGAGGGGGTTTCTCTGGCACTCTCCCTCTCCACGCCTCTCCCTGAACCCTTTCAAGTGCCTGACCCATTCTTGTTTACCAAGCTGGCACAGTGTCAGCCTTTCTGGGGACCTCCTGGCCTCCCATGCCCTCTCCTAGGGCTGGTCCATGTCCATAGGGGCATTGGGCAGCCCTCGTGCATTGTGGACCCTGGCCCACCCTACCCTGCTGCTGGAAATGCCCCTGTGGGCGAGTCCCTTGAGTCTGACAGTCAATGTGGCTTCCAGAAGCCTTTGTGGGGACACACTTTGGGTCTGCACAGCAGGACATCCAGCCCACAGTCCAGCTGCCCTCAAGCTTCTGCCTCTGCAGCACTTGGGGTCCTCTGCCCTGATGACTGGAGGAAGGGTGGTGGTCCTGGCCAGGGGGAGGGTGTGAGGACCGGCTGTGATGGAGCTGACCTGCGGGCTCTGGCTTTTAAGGGCCAGCAGTTCCCTTTTACTTTGTCAGGAAGGTCTGAGATCCCATGTGGGGAAGTAGAGGAGGGTGAGTTTCAACACATGGAGGAGGTTCTGACCCTCGTATGGAGGGAGGGGAAGCTGGGAAGAGGCCCCTTGGGCAGAAGGGGGAAGCTGCAGGAGGGCAGGATTCGGGAGCATCTAGCAGGAACTCAGCTTTGCTTCAGCCTCAGGGTGTGTGCTGGGAGATGCAGGGCACCAGAGCATCCCAGCCTGGCCCGGCCCTGCTGCTACGCAGCTCAGAAACCCCTGTCACTTCTGTTCCCTGTTCTGAGTGCTGTCTCCAGGGTTTGGGTGTAAGGGCGCTGGGGCCGCATGCCACAGCCCACAGGACAAGGGGTTTGGGATCCTGGTGGTGAGATTTCAGGCTTGGTGAGAGTGCTCCCCCTTCAGACTGTGGCCCTGCCCTCCCAGCAGCCACCAGGCAGCTCTGAGCTATGAACTCCTGAAGGCTGGACGCCAGCACAGAGACCTCCCATTGGAGAGGTTTTGGGGAGGAACAGAGAGTTCCATGGTTGGAGGGGGTCAAGGACAGACCTGTGGGTGATGGGAAGGAAGTATGGGGGGTCCTTATTGGAGGGACTTGGGAGACCTAGAGAGTCAGAGAAGGGGGCGCAGAGGGCCCACAGCCCGAGGCTCCGTGAGTCACACAGCAGAGCCACCCCCCTGATGGGGACTGTTCCACGGATTCTCTGAAGTTGTTTCTATGAGTGAGCAGTTACAAGCACACAGAACTCTTCTGCAGAACAACTGGCCTAACTCCTCAAAAATGCCAGCATCTAAAAGGCAGAGGATGGCTGCGAGGCTTGACCAGGTGAAAGGACTAAGGAGACCTAGCACCTGTGCTGGGCGTGGCCCTGGACTGGATCCGGGCGTGAGAAAAGGAAAGGACTAGGAATGATGTTCCCCAGCTCGGTGCTCAGCAGGCTCTTGTCAGGGCTCAGGGAGAGTTCAGAACAGAGATGAGGATGGACAGTAAAATGAGGATATGAACTGTTAATAGATGATAGTAATATCAGTGCTACATTCCCTGAATTTGGCATTTCTGTCGTGGTTATACAAAGAATGTCTTCTTGTGTTTTAGGGGGGAAGCGGTGGTTCTCAGTCTTCTGGCCCTTTAAATACAGTTCCTCATGCTGTGACCCAACCATAAAATTATTTTTGTTGCTACTTCATAACTGTAATGTTGCTACTGTTATGAATCGTAATGCAAATATCTGATATGCAGGATGGTCTTAGGTGACCCCTGTGAAAAGGTTGTTCGACTGACAAAGGGGTCACGACCCACAGGTTGAGAACCACTGGGGTAAAGGGTCACATTCTCATAACTTACTATCTTTATTGTTATTATGTAGTCTAGAGAAACACTGCAAATGTGGTAAATGTTAACAGTTGGGTTTACTGTTATGGTATTATTCTTGCAACTTTCCTGTTGGTTTGAGATTTTTCTTTTCTTTTTTAAAAAATATTTTTTAATTTATTTCAGAGAGTAAGGGAGAGGGAGGGAGGGAAGGAAGAAGGGAAACATCAATGATGAGAGAAAATCAGCTGCTTCCTGCACATCTGCCACTGGGGTCAAGCCCGCAACCCGGGCATGTGCCCTGACTGGGAATCGAACCATGACCTCCTGGTTCATAGGGTGACGCTCAATCACTAAGCCATACCAGCCAGTGGTTTGAGATTTTTCAGAATAAAACATTGACTACCGCCCTGACCGGTTTGGCTCAGTGGATGGAGCATCGGCAAGCCGACTGAAGGATCCCGGGTTCTATTCCAGTCAAGGGCATGTGCCTTGGTTGTGGGCACATCCCCAGTGGGGAGTGTGCAGGAGGCAGCTGATCGATGTTTCTCTCTCATTGATGTTTCTAACTCTTTATCCCTCTCCCTTCCTCTCTGTAAAAAATCAATAAAATATATTTTAAAACAAAACAACAAAAAGCATTGACTACCCAGAAGTTGAGCCTTCAGAACTGCTTCTCACGCCAGCCTGGGCTGGGAGTGGAGTTCTCTCTCTTTGGAGAGGGTCTCTGTGAGGGTGAGGAAGGATCTGCTGATTCTGGGAGTGTGGCCACCTGCCTGGCCTGGGGAACAGGTGCTCTATTGGGACAGGCATCTGCATGTTTTCTGTTCTCACTCTTTCCCAAAACCATGTCCCCTGACAGGCTACTCGGGATGTGGTGCTGAGCCGGGCGCCAGAGCAGGAGGAGGACCGGGCAGTGAGCCTGAGGAATGCGGCGGCCATCTACGACCTCCTGAGCATCACGCTGGGCAGGAGGGGGCAGTACGTCATGCTCTCGGAGGTATGGCCAGCTCCTCCCTCCCAGGATTCGGGTGGGGTCCTCCTCCACAGTCCCTTCCCTGCCTCCACCAGCTTCGTCCTTAGGAGGCCAGGCTTGGGATTGTGCCTTTTCCAATGCCCTCCACCAGCAGGGTGTTTTTGCTTTTACTGATGTTATGTGTTTTGGTGGGTTTTTGTTGTTTTTTTTTTAGAGTAACACATGGCACCATATAGAGAAGCACTAGAGGAAAGTTATGCACCCCTCAGTTTCCCCCAGAGATGATACTGGTGTTTTTGTTTGTTCGTTAGTTTGTTTAATCCTCACTGCAGATTTATTTTATTGATTTTAGAGAGAGGGAAAGGAAGAGAGAGAGAGTCACTCGGTTACCTCCCATACACGCCCTGAGCAGGGATTGAACCCGCAACCTTTTGGTGTACAGGATGGCACAAATGGCACTCCAACCAGCTGATCCACGCTGGCCAGGTGACACTGGTGTTTTGTGACTTCCTCTCCTGACAGGGTTCTGAGCTGGGTAGACAGACCCCTCCCCCATTCTATTGGGCAAACCCTGCTGGGGTTTGCAATGCTCTGGGCTTTGCCCAGGGGGTGGTGCCTCTTTGGGGAAGGGGGGACCAGGGGTACTGAGCTGCCCCTCTTTTCTGCTCTCTGCCCACAATGCATGTGGCACACACAGGTGTGAGCTCTTAAATCCAGGCTGAGATCAAGGTGGCCGAGGGGCCTCATTCAGCGAGCCTCTTGGCAGTAGATTCTTGTTCCTCACCGTTCTGAGGGCTCCTGAAAGGAGGGATGGTGACGCTTGCCAAGCCCCTGCTCATGCCAGGCACCCTGCCAGGGGCTTTCTGTGATGGTCCCTCTTTAACGTGGGAAGGCCAAGTGGTGTCCTCTCAGGTTTATCAGAGGTGGGCGGGACCCGGAGAGATGGTGGTTGGCCAGGAAGGTGCAGGGTGTGCGTGTTGAGCCGGCGTGCAAACCAAACCACTGAGCTCTCCAGGTGTGTGCCCCTCCCCTGACCCCACACCACCTGATCATGGCCACACGATGAATCATATACGGGCGGCATCTGCCTCTAGTCCCTGGAACCACATCGACTGGGGACCGTTGGGTCTCAGCAGGCAGCCCCTGGTCTGGACTGGCCAGGCCAGGCAGCAGTCGATTTTGTCAGCGTGGGGACGTAGAGAGCAGCAGGATGAAGAGGAGCCTTTCCATTTTGGTGGCATTCTGTGCCTGGGCTTTGCAGCCAGCCTGCTCTGCCGCTTACAGGCCTGTGCCTCTGGCGAACCTCAGCTTCCTCACCTGAGAAATGGGGGTAATTAGACAACCCACCTCCCAGAGCTGTCGGGAGGAGTGACTGAGCTAATCCCTGTGAAAAGCTGAAAGTGTGCAATGTTAGTAACTCAGCTGTGATGATTCTTACTGGGTGTCGGTCTACATTTCGAAAGCACTTTCGCAAATCTCATTTCATTTGCTTTTCACCATCACCCTGTGAGACCATTCACCTGCCATGGAGGTGGGCGCTGAGCGCCAGGGGTTCCGCATGGACGGGAAACCCTGGGGCTTCCTGCCTGGAACCAAGCAGGCCTCCTGCAGTCTCCTGGGCCCGGGGCTTGGGCAGTGATGACCCTGGAGGGCGGGATGGGCTTGGTGTGTCCTGGCAGAGAAGTGCTGACCGGCGTCCTCTCCCCAGTGCCTGGAGCGAGCCATGAAGTTTGCATGTGGAGAATTTCACCTTTGGTACCAAGTGGCCCTCTCCATGGTGGCGTGTGGAAAGGTAAGGCCCTGGCCTGCGGTTGTGCATCACCCTCAGGGGCCTCTGTTCTCCTCTGGTCCCTCCCAGAGCTGAGGACGTCATGCAGGACCCAGAAATGTTTGTCAGGCGGCTGAGGGTGAGGGCATGGGAGGGCCCCACACAGACCCGTGTGTGAGTCCCGCGTACACGTGTGAGTTACGAGTGTGGCAGGTGTGCACATGTGAGTCTATGGCAGCTTTTCTCTGAGGGTGTGTGCGTGCAGGGAGCATCGTGGCATTTCCACGGTGAATTGACGGGGAAACTGCATGAGTCAGGCCTGGGGAGTGGGTCCCAGCAAAGGGAACTGGGGTCCAGGTGGGCTGTGGCTGACTTCCTGCCCCTGAGCGTGGAGTACAGGAAGCACCTGCTTGTGAACTGGAGCTGACCAGATCCCCGGAGGACGGGCTGCATTTGCTCTCTGCCCTCCAAACCCTGCTTCAGCACCCCCCATTTTTCCTCCGATGAGAATCACACTTACATAAGCCCCTATTTTAAGTAGCGACGTGATAGGAAAAGCTTCCCAGGGCTGGGTACTGGGGCTGTTGGAACTGAGGGTGCTTCGCAGGCAGGAAATGAGGTGGCCTGAGCTCGAGGATCATTCCAAGAGCTGTAAACACCCAGGGCCCATTCGTGGGGCTGAGGGAATTCCTCGCCCCCTCCGCCCCCACCTGCCCGCCTGCCCGCCTGCCCATCTGTGCCACCTGCCATTTCTAGCCCTGCACCGTCTCTGAGAAGGGCCCTCCTAGGCTGCCAGCACCTCCGTCATGCATGGAGGGTATACAGACTGGGTCCTGGCAGGGAGAGGAAGGAGAGCAGGTGCTGTAGCCCAGCAGGTGGCAAGTCCAGCCAAGAATCCAGTGGGAGCTTCTCTGCCCCTGCCCTGCCAGGCGTTTGTCTTCCCAAGCCTCCCTCCCACCCCCGCCCCCATCACACCAGCCACCCCACAGAGCACCCTGGACATGACATAATGTACCCCAGCTCTGTGCTCAGTAGGGTCTTGTCAGGGGTCAGGGAGAATTCAGAACAGAGATGAGGAGGGAGGAGTGGGGGCTGGGGCTTCCGTGGAACCTGGGCAGACAGTGCACAGGGCATGTGACAGCTTCCTGCCTCCAGGGAGCGGAGAAAATGCCTCCAGTTCTGTAACAGTGAGTGTGGCCTAGGAGAGCCCGGCCATACGGGTTCTCGCCTTCCGTGAGTCATGGACCCTTTGAGATGCTTAGGAAAGCTGGGACCCCTCCTTAGGAGAAAGCACCACCCACAAAGTTAGCTTTAATTCCTGTTTGCTCCTGGAGGCCCCCAATCTCAGAGAAGGTGCCGTGTTAGCCTGGAAGGTATGGGGCCTTCCACCTCCTCGCTGAGACCAGGCTCAGGGGGTCCCTGATGCAGCCTGGCTTGGTCCCGGGTCCCGGGAGCTGGTACCCAGCCCGGCTCCTTCCCAGGAGCAAGGCGCACACGATGGGTACAAGGTGATTGGTGAGTTCCTCACAGGAGGCCCCTCCAGCCGGGTTACACCCACCCATGCGGCAGGAGATTGGTCTAGAAGTACACCCTCCACCTCCTCAGGAGCCCTGCCCAGAGACTGGTGGGCCTGCTTGGGCAGACCTCACCTTTTCTAAGTTCCTGAGGTGGAAATCCAGGTTCTGTACTTATGGTTGTGCCCGAAAGGTCTTCCAGGAGGTGAGGCAGGCACATAGAAGGTACCTGCCACTGCAGCCTGCGAGAAGAAAGTGAGTTCCATGGCATGATGTAGGTCGCTGTATCTTTTGGTCTCCTCAGCAGTCACATTGGCTGCGTTGCTAAGTAACCAGTGTGACCAAAAAAAAAAAAAAAAGTGCCGGCTGCTCTGACTATGGAGTCCTCAGATGGCTCCTTAAATAGCAGCGTTTTGTGGTCTGTGTGGGGGAGAATGTGAATGTGGAGGTCGGGGTTAGAGAACCCTGTATTTCAAGGGTCAGCAGCCAGGGAAAGAAACCAAGGACAGGCCTCGAAGCTCGCTGGGGTGTGTGGCCAGAGGGGTGGTGGTGCAGGTACTGGGAATAGCTCACAGGGGAGGGTCTCGGGAGAGGTGGAGGGCTTGGCAGCTCCGTCAAGCCCTTCAAGGCCTCTTGCTCCAGCCCACGCAGGGCAGCCTGTGCATCCTCAGCCTGTCAAAAGCTGCCATCTGCTAACACCCTCTTGTGGGTGGTCCTCTTGATTCCTGAGAGAGCAGTGGAGGACAGTGGTGTTTTTCTTCTCTCTCCAGCCTTTCTGATCGCCAAGAGCCATGGCCTCGTCCCCTTCCCACAGTACCGGGCAGAGCAGGCTGTTGGCTAAGACACCTGGAATTGGCCTAGTAAGCCAGAGCCCGGGCAGTCACCTCTGGGCTGAGAAAAGCTCAGACTATCTCTGAAGGGTCAGCAAATAGACAGTTTTGACTTTGCAAGCCGAACAGTTTCTGTGGGAGCTACTCAGTTCTGCCTTTGCATCGTGAAAGCAGCCACAGAAAATACATACATGAATGGATGTGGCTGAGTTCCAATAAAACTATTTACAAAAGCAGGCAGAGGGCCAGATTTAGCCCTCGTACTTACAGCAATGCTTGGTCCATAGTGAGATCTAGATAAGAGTTGCTGGTGTCCTTCTCATTACTGTGATTAGTTATACCCCTGCCTGCCCGGGATGCTCTCCCCTTGGGCCTCCATCCATCCATGGCCACCCTCAGCAGGTCTGATCTAACTGGGTCCCTAGAGCCTTGGGGCATCCCCAGATTCCTGTCTGGAGGTTCTCCCTGGCTCTGCCACCTTGACTTCTCTCCTGCTAGTCTGCCAGCCTTTATACTTCCACTCCACTCCCTACCACTGGCCCTGCCTCCAAGTCCCATGTGGTTTTGGCCCGATCTCATCATCTGCTAACCCAAGAGTGTTGAACTCAGAAATTTGAGACCAGCCTCTTTCTACCTCTAAAATTTGTGTGTTTCATATCTGAATTCTTTTTAAAGAGCTTCCATCTGTTGTCACCTTAGCTGTTGTCATATCACTTCTGGGTAAGGATCACAGCTTCCATTCTCCACATGTGGAAACTGAGGCCTAGGAGGGACTTGCCTGCCCACACTGCCTTGGCTCCTACTGGGCCCACTTCCTGGCTCTTGAGAGGAGAGGGATGCAGAGACAGGGCTGGCAATTTGGGAACTGCCCCCATTGTGCACAAGGCGCCCAGTCTGTTGCAATCTATGGCTGCGCATGATGGCAACGCCTGCTCTTTCTCTGCAGTCGGCCTACGCTGTGTCGCTGCTACGGGAGTGTGTGAAGCTGCGGCCCTCGGACCCCACCGTGCCCCTGATGGCTGCCAAAGTCTGCATTGGGTCCCTGCGCTGGGTAAGTGAGCTGTGGGGGCAAGGTGGGCAGGGCCTGGGGGCCTCCTGCGGGAGGATGATGGGGGGACATGCCCATCTTGCTGTGTATATGACGTTGATATAATGAAAACATGTGGAGAGAGCTGGATGAGTCAGGGAGGCTTCCTGCAGGAGGAGGTCTGGGAAGATCCACACAGGCCGGTGGCAGGCCCTTCCATCACAGCTTGCTTACCCTCGCCCCATGATTAGCAGGGAAACCAAGTCTTTCCAGAGAAACTGCTGGCATCTTGCACTCTAGAGGTAGAGCAGCCTTGGGATGTGGGTGGGATGTGGGTGCTGGCAAAAAGGAGACACCCAGGCTGAGCAATGCAACAGCGGGTGGTGGTATGAGCTGGAAAACAGAGAGGGTGGGCTCGCCAACCCTTAGCTCACAGTCCTGTATATTCCCAGGCTCCTGAGAGGGGCCCCAGCTCCATCACTAGGATGAAGCCCAAAATATCCACCTCGCTGAGGTGGGGCGGGGGAGGGCATCTGTGCTCCCAAAGGCTGCCAGCTCTGAGGTGGCCATGGGTCCACCCAGCCAACAGCCGCCCTTGCCAGGAAGTTCTAAATTTAGGTCTTCCCGCCGTGGAGGAACTGTTTCCCTCAGCAGCATAATTACAGTAATTATGTGCATTCAGATTACATGGTAATAAAATTAGGATCAAATCAGTCCAAATTGAAATCAGATGAGTTAGGAGCAAAGGAATCAATGACAACATAAATAGAAAAGCCCAAAAGGAAACTTAAACATGCAGACTTGTCACCAGAATCAGGGAGGAGGGGAGTTATTTAACCTCAGCTGAGAGCATATTTGGGTTATGGCGCTGGTTTGAGCCTGGGTTTAAATCGGGTACAGGCTAGAGTGGTCCTGTTACAGGGCCACGGGGTGAGGGGTCTCCTGGTGGCCTTCCCTGATCGAAACCTCACCTCTGTGGCTCCCTAAAGCCTCACTGATACCTGCCTTGGGCACATAGCACATCACATTGTAGTCATTAGGGTTTATTTCCTCTCTCTCTCTTTTTTTTAAAATATATTTTTGTTGATCTCAGAGAGGAAGCGAGAGGGAGCGCGAAGTAGAAACATCAGTGATGAGAGAGAATCATTGATTGGCTGATTCCTGCCTGCACCCTATTGGAGATTGAGCCTGCAACTCGGGCATGTGCCCTTGGCCAGAATCGAACCTGGGACCCTTCAGTCCTCAGGCCGACGCTCTATCCACTGAACCAGCTAGGGCTCATCAGTGTTTCTTGAGGGAGGGAACTGTCTCTCTTCCTTCTTGAAACCCCAGCCCAGAGGTGGTACTTCTCTTCCCGATTAGACAAGGAGCTTCTTCACCTGCCGTGACTTGTACCCTGGGCCCTTTCCCCACACAGAACCCTGAATATACTAGGTGTTCACTGCTATCTTATAGAATGATGCCTGCCCCAGCTAGCCAGGAGGGACGGGTGTGGGAGGTCTGCATCTCGTTCAGTGGTGCACCCTGGCTCCCTGGGTTGTGCTGGGTCAAGAACAGAAACAGGCTGTTGGTAGCCAAGAGCAGCCTGTTCTCAAGGAGGCCAGGAGAAAGGTGGCAGCACTCTCTGTTATCAAGGCTGTGAGCAGGAAGAATGAGTCTGACTAGGCACACAGGGAAGTGCTAGTACTTGGGACACAGCATGGATCCTGAAAGGTTTCTGATATCACCTTGTCCACTTTCTTTGTGACCATTTTGGCTCACAGCAGCCCCCAGCAGGCCCAGCCATTGTCCAGCCAAGCCCTGTTAGCAGGGGACAGAAATCTCCGGGTGGACAGTTTGGCCCAGGTTGCAGGAAGGAAGGCTGAAACTGGGACATTTGAAAAACGAGTTGTGCTGGATGAAACCGGACTGGGTGGCCATGTGCCCAGAGGCGGAGCACCTGCTGTCCCCACGTCCTGTCCTTATGCCTGGAGCCAGTGTGGGATGTCCCAGGCTGGGTCCGGGTCTCAGGGCAGGTAGGGAGGGGACCAGGCAGAGGGATGGTCATGTTCTGGTTGATGTGGGGCTTGTGATGGGGTGGGGAGTGGAAGCAGATGGCGCAGCTGTGGGATCAGGTAAGAGGCTTAGCCTGGAGCTCCCCTAGGTGACAGCTGTGTGGCAACCTCCTGGTGCTAGCTGTGTGGCACAGCCAGCATCTCACCAGGGTCCCCAGCCAGTGATTTGGGACAGGAGAAAAGGGAGATGTAAATATTTTTTAATATCCCTCCAAACACAATTATTTAAAAATCAGGCAATTTAAAAAGTTGACTTTTCTAGGAGGATGGGAGATGGGGGTGTGTATGTGTGCTGTGTGCCACACACACAAAGAGAAGGAGAGGATGTTACGAAACAGAAAAGCAGGCCATGTCCTCTTGGGAAGGGTCTGGGGTACTGTCTCAGGGCCACTTCCCCAGAGGGGACTGTGGGGCGGTAGAAAGAGTGCAGGCTTTGGAGGCAGAGAGGGTAGGTTCAAATTCCTGCCTACCCACTTGGTGCTGTGTGACTTTAGGGGAATAACATGCCCTCGCTGCGCCTCATCTGTAACCTGGAGATGAGCAGTGTGTCTACTCCGCACATTGCAGGTCCCTGGCAAATGGCAGCTATCCCTGTGCCAGCCTCTTCAACACAGAGGCTCTCAGAGGGATGTGCTTTTGTGGTTTTGCCTTCACTTTTCAGATTCAGGGGTGGGCAGAGCCAGGAAAATGGATTCAGTGTGGATGAGGCGGCTCTCCTGCCCTTCACCTGTGGGAATTAGGAAGAGTGCCTGCTCCTCCAGGGAAGACGCCAGTGCATTTTCAGTCTTTTCAGTACAGCAGATAACAACAGCTCCTGGGCCTGTGGGATGGGCCTCAGGAGAAACCCAGGCGCTGTTTAAACAAGCTCTGCAGGCTCAGAAGTGACCCCTCTCTAGTTCCCAGGAAGGGAGGAGGCAGTGAAGATTCCAAGGGACAAGCTCTTAGGCAGCCCTGGAGGCGGAAGGTAGCCTGAGTGTGGGCAGGGTGTGCAGCCGATGCCGGTCTTGTGTGGGGACCAAATTAGGACAGCTGGAGAGATGCAGGAACTTGTCCAGTCACTTTTCTTACTTATGGAAGGCAAAAGCCAATGATCGGCCCATATCCTTGAGGGCGTCCTTTCCCCAAGGGTCAGAGGGGAGAAAAAGGAAGAGCCACGGAGGGCAGCAGTGGATCAGGCAGCTCAGGGAGAACCAGCTGTAGATCAGGAGACCTGTGTCAGAAACTCAGTACCACCACTTACTAACCCTGGGTGGTCCCCTAAGTTCCTTGGGCCTCAGAACCTTTGACCATGAAACAGCAGGTGGTCACAGTACCGGGAAGGGTCAGGTCAGCACTAATTCACTCTAGAATTGTGAAGGGCGAGGGCGAGGGTGAGGGCGAGGGTCACACCTGGGTTTTATGCAGTGACACGGCTGCCGTAGATAAAGCATGTATTAAAAGCAGTATATCATTGGGGAGGGAACAGTTGAAAGAACTTTGAAAACCCCTCACCCTGGAGGTATGTTGATGAGCAAGGAGAGCCCAGTGCTGTCACCTGAGCGAATTGTGCAGAAGCAAGAACCACCACTACAGAGCTACCCGCTGTGCTTTTAAGGCCACAGGAGGAATCATCAGGAAATTGGAAAGGACCAATGAGGTCCTGGGTGGGGGAAAAATGGCTAGATGGGCAGAGGCTGGGAAATTCAATCAACTATTTGTTTTTTACAACCCAGGTTAACACCCATTAATGGGTTGTGAAATAGAACTCTTTAAAAAGTAGCTGAAATAGACTATTAGAGAATAGGATAAAAAACATCCGGGTGTATTACCCATGGTTCGGGCAAGTGTTGTGACAAAGGGTGTATTAATGGTTACATGTCTGCATCCTGGACCGTGGGCCGGGGTCATTGGCCCCCCAGGGCTGTGGAGACCCAGCTTGTCCTGTGTAGAGGCACTCCCTTTTCTGTGACTGAGTTAGGGTCAGGCCAGAGACAGAGGTCAGGCAGTCATGTCCCCTCTCTGGATTCAGGAGCGTCTTTGATGCTACTTCCTAATTGGTCACTGAGGTCACGTAGCTATAGGGGAGGATCTGCTCAGATGGCATTGGCTACATCTATCGGGCTGAGATTTAAAACATTTCTGGAAGGTTGAACTAATTGTAAATATAAAATTACAACTAATAACGTAGTTTACACTTATTCAAGCTCTGCTCTGAGCATTCCCCATGACTCCATTTCACCCAGTCTTCTCAGAAACTCAATGATGCAGACAGTTCTTATCCCTCTTTCGCAGAAGGAGAAACTGAGGCACAGCAGAGTGAAGAGATGTGCCCAAGTTCGCAGTTACTAAGTAGCCAAACCGGAATGTGAGCCCAGCAAGTGTGGCCTCAGAGTTTGTGTCCTTAGCTACGAGGCTGCCTTGCTTTCTGCGTGGAGAGCTCTTCATGGGTCTGAAGCTGACTTGGAACTTAGGTTGGATTATAAGACTTGAGGACAAAGATGGAAAGGCCACATTTCAAGGGGGTTAGGAATCCCACTCTTGTCTTAGAATTGGGTATTACATTTTTTTCTTTAAATATATATTTGTTTTTAATATATATTTTTTATATTTAAAATACATATATATTTGGGGGTTGTTTATCATATTGTATACTGTCATACTTAATAGACTGATAATATTTCTTTTCCTTCATAATCCCTGCATCAGCTCCGCATGTAAAGGCTGCTTTGTGTCTGGCAACAGAAATCAAAATAGGGTTGGCTGTGTAGGAAAATGGCACATTGAAGCCTTGTGAGTCTGATTTGAGACACATGCCGACACCATGCTTAGAGATCATGTTAAACTATGTGAATAAGACTGGCAAGTCCTGGTGAAGGAAGGCTACCGGCCTGGGGGTCAGAGTGGACCACAAGTGAACAAGCTAAGGATGTATGTTTTTAAAGCAAAAGGCTGGTCAGCTCTATTCATCCAGAATATGTGTTTGAACTGGAGAGTAATTTTTCCTGTTTGCTAGACATCACTGAGCCTCGTTCCCAGCACCCTTTCTACGTGGGTTGCAGGCGGTAGAAGCTGGCGTTGGCCGAGTAGAAGGACATGGGCATGGGAAGTGTTTACACATGGAGCGCAGTAGGTTTCTGGATTCTTTTTATAACTTGTACTTGGTGGTTTATAAAAATAAGCCTGTTCCTTTTGCATGAGGCATAATGAGGCTTAAAGACAGTGTGTGAGATGCGTCAATCAGCGATGGGGATATTAGGAAGGAGGAAGGTACTCTTTGCTCCCTAACCCTTCCCATGACGCCTGCTGCCTCCCCTCTCCCTGCCATGAGACAGCAGCCACATGATTGCTTCTCTCTTGAAGCTGCCATAGTCCCAAGCAAGGCCCACACAGTGTAATCTTAATTAAGAGCCACCTTGTTCTGTGGGGTCTTGCCCTGCTTTGTGTCACTCACAGAATCCCATGCAAGTTCACTGGGCATCCCCGGTCGGCCCAGCAGAGTGTGGTTTGTAGGGAGGAGGAGTTACAGTGGGGGTTGCAGCTCTGCATTTTGCAGACGAGGACCTTTGGGGTACAGAAACTAAATGTCTTTCTCAAGGCCCCACGGCCATCAAGTGCTGAGCCAGGGTCAGAGCCGAGTCGGGGACTTGTCCTCCAGTGCTCTTCTTGCACCTCGTTCTGACTCCAGAAGACAGAGCTCAGCATCTCCAGCTGCAGGCACACCTACTAGTTGGGACTGGGCAGCTGGCAGCTGTGGGGTTTCCTGAGCTGCTGCCAGGTTTCCTGAACCCCAACTCTAGGGTCTGATGGTGTCAGAGGCCCAGCTCCCTGACTTCCTTGTTTTTTGTATGTTTATTTTTATTGATTTCAGAGAGGAAGGGAAAGGGAGAGAGAGAGAGAAACATCGATGAAGAGAGAATCATTGATTGGCTGCCTCCTGTACACACCACACTGGGGTTTGAGCCCACAACCCAGGTATGTGCCATGACCGGGAATCAAACCGTGATCTCCTGGTTCATAGGATAACGCTTAACCACTGAGCCACGCTGGCCAGGCTCCCTTTTTTTTAAAAAAAAACAACAACAAACAGCCTACCATCCTGGATGGAGGTGGCCCATTGCCCAAGCCAGCAGCCTGAGCTCTACCGCGAGGGCACTGGAGGGCTACCCTGGTCAGCATTTGTCAGGGATGGTGGTTGGGCCCCAGAGGGATTCAGCCCTCCTCAGACATTTCTATCTGGGCTCTCAGCTTCCCTTGTACGTGGGTCTTATTTTCCGCCTCTCTGTTCACTGACTGGGTTCTCTGCTCCGTCAGCCTTTTCCCTGCATGTGATTTGCCACTGCTGTGCCCAAATGGTGGACTTATCTCAACTCGTTTCTCCATGCTGATGGCCTCCGTCTCAGCATCTCCAGGGAGAGAGTCCGTATGGCCAAGTGGTCAGGCTCCCAGATGCAGAGCTGCTCCTCTCCCAAGGGAGTGGGGTTGGGCCTGACAGGGACAGGCGCAGGGGGGCCACACTGGCTCGGGCACCAGAAGCCAACTTAAGTTTGCCTCTGCTCCCTGTTTGGCTGACCTCGTGGGCCTCTCCTGGGGGAAGACACCCCACACAGGGGACCTTGGGGTGGCAGTGGGCTTTGGCTATGATCTGTTAAGCCCCTTTACTATGGGGTAGAACCCATCTTTGTTCCTGGTGACAGGCACTTGGGTACCCTGCCACACCAGGCTTGTGGGCAGATGGCATTCCTAGGCCTCAAAGGAGGAAGGGGCATTTCTTAGAGGCCTGTGGGCTGGGAGTGGACATGGCCGAGGCTGTCCCCTTCTCCTCCAACTGGCCTGACCATGTGGGTAGCCCAGGGGCTCTAGAGGCCTGCCCTGTGCATGCCCCTCTCTCTCTGTCACATGTTGTATATGATGGTACATGCACATGTGACCTGTGCCAATTGGTCCCTTTCCAACTGGAGCAGGACAAAAACCACCCCAGGCCTTTGTCCCCTGAAAGCTTTGGATTCTCTGTGTCGGGGAGCGAGCTCACAGGCACAGCAGCAGTGGCAGCCTGACCATTCTGAGGGGAGGGCAGTGGCCCCCAGGCCCAGCCCAAACCCCCGTCTGTCCCCTCTGCCCTGGCTTCCTCCTGCTGAGCAGGGGCAGACACAGCTACCTACAGAGGCCAGATGAGGAAAGGACCCGGCACAGACTGGCCTGGGCCTGGACCCATGCTTTCAGCAGAGCAAGTGATGGGAGACACAGGGCCCTGGGACGAGGAACGCTTCCTCTGAGTGAGGTAGTGCCTTTGAGCACAGGCCCCTGAGTGGGTGGAGAGGTCCAGGGAGTCACTGGTAGAGGTAATAGTTTTGATCCACCCTGGCTGTGTGGCCTCGGACAAGCTATCTGGCCTCCGCCCACACACAAGGAATGACAGTTCTGAGGGATTGGGGCTGGTGACTGAGTGGCTTGCATGCCAAGGCCAGCAAAGCCCTCCCGTGACCTTTCCTCTATTCTTTGCAGCTGGAGGAGGCAGAGTGCTTTGCCATGATGGTGATCGATCGTGGCGAGGAAGCTGGGGAGTTCCTCGCCAAGGCCTACCTGGCGCTGGGTCTCACCTACAGCCTGCAGGCTACCGAAGGTGAGTGCCAGGACCTCAGAGCCTCTTCTTGGGGTGACTCGGGCCTCCTAATGGCCTCTTGTTCCATCAGTGTCTACCTCCCAATACACCCCCTTGACTCCTCTGGGATAGATGTGTATACACACACACACACACACACACACACACACACACCCCTCAGTCCCATTTCCACTCGTTTATCCATACTTCACACCTCTCAGAGATGCCTTCTTCATCAACAGTTTTTTCCACCCTTCAAGGCCCAGTCCCAGCTCCTGGCAGAACTCATGCCATCCTCTGCCTCTGGGACCCTTTGTGGTACTGGCAGCTGCAGTGGGCTGCTAGCCCTGATCCCATATTCTAGTTGAATCTGGTTCACCTTTAACCTCAGCACTGCTGCAATCTTCTAGGGTCTTTGAATCCCCTTCCATGCATAGTGTAGAGTTGGGTATACAGCAGGTGTTTAATAAATACTTGCACTTGGGAGAAGGGGTTTCATTACTGCTACTCAGAGCCTAGCGTTCACTCTTCAACCCTGACAGCTCAGCTGTGTGTTCCCATGGATCAGGCAGCCACCTACGTCTGTCTCCATGCAGCTTGAGAGAAAGGGAGCAATGGACCCCCCCATACTAAACCTGGGGTAGGAATCGGCCCCTGAAAATATAATAGAGGTTATGGGGCGGGGGTGAGGGAGGGGAGTTAGTGCTCAGTGGGTGTAGACTTTCTGTTAGGCATAATGAAAAAGTTCTGGAGATGGGTGGTGGTGATGGTTACACACATAATGAATGTACTTAATGCCACTGAGCTGTACACTTAAAATTTGTTAAAATAGCTAAAAAAGAAACAGCAGCCTCATGGATAAGGAAGCCCAAGGAGGCATGTGGCCAGGATGGAAGTGGGAATCTCTTTCTCCAAGCTTGGGCCTTTGAGAGGATCAGGTTGGCACATGACAAAGAAGGAAGTGGTGCGGAAGGGCTGGTGTGCCAAGAACCATGCCAGGGGGCTGGGGTCAGGTGGACACCCCACACCCTCCCCTGGTAACCAGGGCAGTGGGTGGCATCAGTGGAGGCTGTTGGAGTGCCAGCATTGGCCATACAGGGCCCGATGGGGCCTCTCCCTACAGAGTGTGTGTGCCCTGGGGTGGGGCAGGGCTGGTCACCCCCTCAGCACCCCCTCATGGTTGTCTCCATCCTGTCTTCTGCAGCGACTCTGAAATGCAGGCAGGATGAGTTGCACCGGAAAGCACTGCAGACGCTGGAGCGGTAAGGGGACCCGAATTGCACAGGGGCACAGGCACCAGTGCGCATGTTTGATCTTAGTTGTCCCTCTGGTGTAGATGGAGCAAAGGTTTCTGTCCCCATTTTATTGACCAGGAAACCAAGGCTCTGAGAGCTCCCGCATGAAGCAGAGACAGGCCTTTGGGGTTGGGTGGGCAGTGGGGCCTTTCAACACTGGTGGACACCCCCCCACCACCACCACCACCAGGCTGAGCCTCAGCCCTCCTGAGCTCAGGGTTCTAAAATGGGAATACTAACCTATTATTGTTTTGATGACTACCTGAGATAAAGCAGGAAAAGCACCTTGCACAGTGCCTTACCTGTAGCAGGAGCTCAAAATTCAGTGGCTATGAGGACTCCCCATCCATAGTCCTCCCAGAGATTTCCTGGCAGCCACGGGGTCAGGAATGTGCGGGTGAGGAGGTGGGGAGGGGAGGCAGAGAAGACCTTCCCCCAGCAGCAGCCCTCCCTCCCGCACACCCATCCTTGCTGAGCTCCTATCTCCACACAGCCTTGGCCCCTGACCTCCCCCCCCCCCCCCCCCCCCCCCCCCCCCCCCCCCCCCCCCCCCCCCCCCCCCCCCCCCCCCCCCCGACTCCTTCCTCAGAGCCCTGTGTGTCTGATCCCTGACCCCCCTAGCACTGATGTGGAAGCTTCTGGGTACGGACTCCTCGTGCCAGCTTCCTTGGAATATGTAGCACACTTAACTATGGGCAGGTTGTTCCTGAGCCCAGGGAGATTGGAGAGTCCCATCCTGGGCACCCAGGATAGGGGGACAATTCCTTCCTTTCTCTGCCGCCTCTTCATTGCTGAGGCTTCTTGCCCCGAGAGGCCGTTCCCAGTGCCTCCACCCTCAGGAAGGTGTTTCCTTCTGGCCTGCAGTGGAGAGGGCAGGCTTCAGGCTCTGTATAAGACCACCTCAGGGCCCCAACCAGGCTAACAGCTGCCCATGCTGGTGGCTTTCTGCCCAAGGCATCACCTGCCAGCTGGGCACCCTTCCGAGCAGACCCCATGGTGTAGACAGGGCACACATGGCATGCTGGAGGCCTGTGTCAGACACTGGTTGCTCAACCCTTGGTGACTGACGTGGTGCTCCCTTTCCACATACAGAGCCCAGCAGCTGGCGCCTGGCGACCCCCAGGTCATCCTCTATGTCTCCCTGCAGCTGGCCCTCGTCCGACAGGTGGGTTCCTAACCCCCAGGTTTCTGGGGGCTGCTAATCTTTTCCTGGCACCACTGCTTTTACCAGCTGTGTGACCCTGGTGACTTTACCTCTCTGAGCCTCTATTTCCTTACCTGTGACAGGAGCACCTTCAAACTTCACCTCAGAGGGACCTAGTAAGGATCAAGTCAGAGAATGTGGTACAGCCCCTGATCCAAGTGGGCAGACAGGGGCATCAGGAATATGTAGCACACAGAAAGAGAAGGGTCTTAGCCGTAAGAGTCAGGGTGTAGCAGGAGGAAAAGCCTCAACCATGACATGGCAGGGTTGAGGGGAAGCAAACAACAACCTGACAAGCCCAGGGAAACAGTTCAGTGAGCCAACTGGAGATGAGACCAGAGGCCAGGAGTTGACACAGACAGTAAGACCAGCCTCCAGGCCAGTGGACACGGCTCCACGTATCAATGGACAAGACCCTTGACACCTCCCTGCCACTCTCCAGGAGCACTGGCAGCGAGATGCCTGGGACCACTTTATCTTCAGTCTCTGTAGAAGAAACAGTGCTTTTCTTGCCATAAAACTTGTGCTAGACCTTGGGTGATATGTTTTTGGATATCTTTCATTGTTCAGCCACCTCTGATGAATGGCAGCTAGTGTCTCAGAGACGTGGCTGGGCCAGCCCAGGGGAGCCTGGCACCCAGTGTTCTTAGGGACCCCAGGTCTTGGTAGCATCAGAGGGTCGAGGACCCCTAAATGGACTCTAAGCTGGCCCCTGGCCTGCCTGGGTCTCAGGTCCGCTGGCCTATTCTGCCCAGATCATGTATTGCTGCCTGAGCAGTGAAGGCTGTGGGGTGTGGCTCCAGCCCAGGATGATGGCATCCACTCTGGAGAATCACCAGGGTAGGAGCAGCCTCGGGGAGGCACAGGCACGCCAAGCTGGAAGCCACATTGGCTTTAGCTTTCTCCTTGCCTTTCCTCAATCTTTTCACAAAGGAAGGTCCTCATGGGAACTCTCAGGGTCTGGCACCACCCACAGTTTGCACAGAGGCCGGGTGGAGACCAGGCAGGGGCCAGACACCCCGGGACCCAAGGCCCCCCAGGGAGCATAGGGGGATTGGTGCCTGAGGTTGGATAAGAAGCCAGGCTTTCTAAAAAGACTTACAAGGCTCTTGGGAGGATGTGGATAAAGTCGCAGTAGTTGGTCTAAGTGCCAAACCTGAGCATGAGACCACCCGCCCCTCGGGACTAGAAGGAGGATCTTACCTGGTCCTTAGCTGCCTGGCTCTGAGGGCGTAAAGGAGACATATTTTCACACGTGAATGGTCCTCTGCAGAACATTTGTCCACATCCCCTCAGCCACTGCAATGGCTCTGGCTGTTCTCATTTTGCAGCATGAGAACTACAGCTCCGAGAGGTGAAGCCCCTTGTCCTAAGGCACCAGCTGGAACATGGCAGAGCTGGAATCCTGCCCCCATCTGGCCCCATGCTCTTGCCACTGTGAGCCTCTGTGTAGGAGGGGCATTTATTTGTCGGCCCCGGCCACTGCATGGACTGGTCCAGAGAAGAGGGCCTGGCTACCTCTAGGTACAGACTCGTGGCCTGGTGGTCCTTAACGACCCCCACTCCAGCCTAGGAAATGCTTCCCAGTGTCTATGGATCTTTTGTGCTACACCGCTCACCTGCTCCTCTTACTTCCAAGTGGGGACAACAGAGGCTCCCTGGGCCTGACTTGGGGGCGCAGATCCCTCTTGCCATGTGACTGGGGGTCAGGGTTCTCATCAGAGCACCAGCCCTGCTCCTCAGTGCCCAGGATCTCAGTTGAGTCTCATGTCCCCTTGTTGGCTGTCCTAGAGGGAGGTGTGGGCCTCAGGGAAGGTCACTGAGCTGGCGGCTCTCTCTGGCAGATCTCCAGTGCTATGGAGCAGCTGCAGGAGGCCCTGAAATTGTGCAGGGATGATGCCAATGCCCTCCACCTGCTGGCTCTCCTCTTCTCCGCCCAGAAACACTACCAGCTTGCACTGGATGTCATCAACATGGCCATCACGGAGTATCCCGAGAACTTCAAGTGAGTTCCCTGTGGGCACCACTGGCTGGGGGGCAGGGTGGCCACAGGTGCAAGACTGTGAAGAGATGGGAGCAGAGCTGTCCTGATGGAAAGACGGAAAGGGGATCCATGCCCCTCCTCAGTCCCCAGACCCAGCACCTGAGATTCTGCTGCACGCGCCCCTTCTTAACTTCTAGGCTGAATGCTTTCTGCTGGCAGCATCACCTCCCCTGGACTAATGTGGGGAGGCTACGGCCCCTTTTGAAAACCTGCTTGCAGCCCATGCTGTTTGAGGCACAGCAGGAGTGGGGTGTGTCCAGGATGTGGTGGTGGTGGAGGGGGGCCCTCTGGCTCTCCCTCAGCTCCTCCCAGCCAACCCAGGGGAGGGCCTCCCACCTCCTGCCAGCTTCCCCCACCTTCCCCGGCTCTTGGCCTGCGTGAGGAAGCCAGCTTCTCCCCAGTTCTCTCTCCCCTATTCGCAGTGGGTGTACTGTCCACCCACCCCTTTCCTCCAACCTCAGGTATCCAGTGCTTCCCCAGGATGCTTCACTCACTGAGTGTCTTCCTGGGTAGGCAGGGGAGGTGGTCCTTGTTGTGAAGTTGGCGGCTCCCCTGGGAGGCCCATGGGTGGACATCTGGGCCTCCATGAACACCTGGACCTGAACTCTAAGGTTTGCACTTGCATGCATCCAGAGACATGGCTTTCCTCAGACCCTCAAAGGGACCCTAAACACGAGAAAGGTGAGAAGTCTCGATGCAGACTGTGCTGTTGGTCAGTCTTTAGGGCACTGTGCCCTCTTTGTCAGCTGTGTCCCTGCTTCTGCAGGCAGGAGCCTTCTAAAGGGGCAGCCTTCCCACAGTGCTCCCCAATCCAGACACCACAGGGCCACTTCTGAGGCCTAGGAGCTGGGGCCTGGGACTGGCAGCAGGGAGACCGCTTTGAGGTCTGAGCCAAGGAGGAAAGTGAGTCCCAGCCCCGAGCCTCCTCAGGGTCTTCTGTTCCTTTACCACTGCAGATAGGCCCACCGGGGAGCTTTTGGGGGCCAGAGCATCCCATCCCCTGTGATGTCTGCACACTGGGGTCATAGGGTAGAGAAGCAGCGACAGGTTCTTGTCTCTGAGCACCTGAGCCCCTCACCTCCACGACCACAAGGAGCCCCAGCTCAATCTGAGCCAACCCTAACAGGCTGAGAGGGTAACGAAGTAATATGGGAGCTCTGACCCCCAGAACTGTGAGGTGCCGATCCCTGTTCGTTAGGCAGGAAAAATAAATCCATCTTTTAAAAAGGTGGGGTGGAACACCCACCTCCCACACAGCTCTGGAGCGACCATGGCTCTGCAGGGAAGTCAGTACCATTCCCCACAGGTGAAACCCCAGAGCACAGAAACCCACAGAGTAGCAGGAAATGTCACTGAGTCCATTACCGGTCAGGGATCACTGAAAAATGTCATTGCTCTTCAATGGAAACTGTGTCCTGCTTCTCCAGCTGCTCCCTGCATTGGGAACAAGCTGTGTGGCTCTGGCTGTTGCCACAGCAGTTAATTAAATGACCGATCCAGTAAATATCACTGCAGAAAAAAAAAATCAAAGCCCTGATGTCAGCCCAACAAGGTCCTTATACTCGGAGGGTCTATCTGCCACCGAGCTCCTCCCCACTGGCTGTCCCAGGTGGCCGAGGTCTTTGGAGGCTGCAGAGCCTGCCTTTGTGAAGAAAGAGATGGGCCAGGCCAATGTCAGGAGTGGAGGAAGCATGGCACAGGGGAGGGTGCCTCTGGGTACAATGGACCCCTTTCCACATGGGCTATCCCCTTGTGAGGCATGCCTGCCTCTTAGCCTGTCCCCCTCCAGCAGCGCATGCCTTCGTTCCTCATCTACCAAAGACTGGCATCTCTCCTGCCTCCTCTGCTTCCAAGGTCTGTTGTGAGACTCAGGCAAGAAAAGGTCTTGCGGTCTGTGTACAACCCTGTTGAGGGACAGCAGTGTGGAGGCGTCTGGGAGGTGGCCCACTACAGTGTAAGGCGGCAGCAGGTGGGCAGTGCATGTGGGCCAGGCGCTGGAGAAGGGAGGGCAGGGACACTCGGTGAAGGGGGTTCAAGCTTTTCAGCAGCGCAAGTGGCCACTCTTCCTACAGGCAGTCTCAAGACTCCTGGAGAAAAACCCAGCTTTCGTGGAGTTGAACTTTGGAAAATCCTCCTGAATTCAGGGATTAGAAAGCAACGCAAAGAAGACTGTTCATTTCCATGCTACGGGATGACCTTTCGTTAATGGAGCTTGGGTTTAAAAAGGCAGGAACGTGATGAGGCAGAGACTGATGGCCACAGGGACAGTGTGAACCTGGCATGGTGGGAACCAGGCACTCAGCAGCTTCCTAAAATCCCGAGGGCTTCCAACTAAGCCCTGGACACATGTGCTGGCCAGGCTGGTGCTGGGTAGACTGCAGGGGGCCTCTTGGGGGCAGCAGCCACCCTGTTTGGACCTGGCTCCAAGCCAGGCCAGGCAGCGGAATGTGAAAGGGCCCGTGCCAGCTTGGAGATGTCTTTGCTCCTCTTTTCTCCTGGTCCTGGGTGTGGGAGGCAGCCAGGCGGCCATGCGGAGAGGGACAGGGATATGGGGTCAAAGGGAACGGCCCCGATAAGCGGTGGTTCCTGAAGCCCAGGGCTCCTTGGAGCTCTGGTTTTAGGAAACAGATTCCTTGTGCTTTAGTCAGGCTGCTTGTAGTGAAAGTCACCATGGTAACCAAACAACATTCCTGGGCTAATGATGGGAGCTTTCCAATAACCAGCCGTCAGTCACTGCCCCCACCCCAGGCCTGGCAGCCTGCCAGATGGTTTTGAAAGCTCAGGCCATAGGGCTGGAGGCAAAGGAGCCAACTGGTTTGCCCTGCCCAACTCCTCAATGCCAAGGCTGCCTCCTCCCACCCCTGTGGATCAGGGTAGGCCCTCGTGGGAGCTTCTGCCCAGCCACCTCAGATTCAGGGGGACTTGAAAGGTCCTGAGGGAAGGTGTGTCAAAGCCCCAGGGGCACTCCCCAGCATAGGAACAATGTGGCCCTCTGGACGAGCTGGAGCTCGCATGTAAACAAATGGAACCATCAAAGCCATCTCCCCAGAGAAACCTAAGCTGTTTTGGAAAATGTTTGAGCTGATAACTAGGCGTTGGCTGAGGCCAGACCTCAACCTTATCCAGTGAAGGCTAACACGGGCCCCGGGGGCACCTCTCTGATCTACCTGGCCTGCCTCACCTTTTTCTCAAGTGACATGTGACGTGTTTGTAGTTGTGCATTCCCAGAGCAGATCAGGGTCCTGTTAACATTTCTGACTTAAACCCAGTGTGTTTATTGGATGGATCTTATTAGGGACTTGCAGTAGATCAAAGGGACACTTGAAATACCAGCCTTCCCGTGAGAAGGCTGGAATCAGAAGTATGAGCACAAACCTACTTTATCGCTTTGCCGCATTCATTAAACATGTTTGGCTGCTGCAGCCCTGCTGAGGATAAGAGCCGTGGCTTACACCTGCGGGCCGTGTGGTTGAGGGGTGTTAAGCCAGGCATAACCACTGGCATGGGCTCTGGTCCCCAAAGGTCAGTTCCTCCTCGCTAAGCTGGCTTGACATTCAGCGTTTCTCTCCGCTGGCTGTTCCCTGGTGCTCCCTGCAGC
This sequence comes from Murina feae, assembly GCA_004026665.1. Taxonomy (NCBI): domain Eukaryota; kingdom Metazoa; phylum Chordata; class Mammalia; order Chiroptera; family Vespertilionidae; genus Murina; species Murina feae. Next base: position 105,763 of record PVJC01000168.1, read on the forward strand.
CGCCTGTGATCTCCTCTGTGTGACACAGCAGTCACAGTCCTCAGTCTCTCCCCGGAGGGGGCTGCTCACACTCAGACTAGGAGGGCAGACAAACTTTTATTTTTTGTTTGCAGAGGAGAGGAAGCAAAGGAAAGAGGTATTTGCAGATTTTTCCAAAAGGAATTCTTCTTTTGTTCGAAAGTGGCTTTTAGGCCTTTGCTTCCTGACTCCGAGATCTAACTGTGCTGAAGCAGCACCAGGGCCCAGGGTGCACCATTCTCTAGCAGGAGGGGCCCAGCCCCGAGAAGAGAGGGCAAGGGGCATTCATACCCATAGAGCGAGGTTGTCTTCCCCTTTGCAGGGGGTGGTCTTCAGGTCCTAAGGGTCTGCTCGCTGGGCAGAGATCATAAACCAGGACCAAAGTGTTTGCTTCTTGGTGTCTTATTCCTGGCTGGGAGCCAGGCTTCGTTCCAGCTGAAGACCTTCCTTCTGGAAGTTCCTCTGTCCCCCAATGGTTGTGGAATGGCTCTGGATGTTGTGTTCATATCCTTCAAGATAGCGAATTCGTGTTTGGAGAGTCATCTGGAAGTGATTGCAGGTGGCTTGTAGCTGAAAGCAGTGGGCCTGGAGGCCATCAGTCAGCGGCGTGCACGGGGAGGGCGGGCCTCCAGGTGAGCAGGTCAGGGAAGTCAGAGGAGGCTAACTCCAGAAAGCAGAGCTCACAGGCTGCTGGTTTTTAAAGCTCAGTTAGATCACAGAGAATGAATTTATTAGGGGAGAGATCAGCATGGGCCTTAAACATTAGGGGACATGGGTCAGTGTCACCATTGGCTTTTAGGGCTAAAAAAAGCTGCCATCGGGGTCACATTGGGGTTAATCCATGGGAAGGTAATAAGGCCGGGCCTGGCTATGGCCTTCTCCCTCTCCCATTGGAGCTTTAAAATGATATCCTCAGAGAGCACCCGAGTGATATTTTAATCAGTTAAGTGCCCTGGTGGAGTCTGTCCTGGAGGCATGACAGAGGTGTCTGGGAGACCCGTGTCCCTCTGTGGTCCCTAGTATTTCTGGGCCGCTCTGTGACTGCCTGGTGATCACAGCCTGAATGGGGCAGAGGGCAAGGGGGTGATTGGCTGCTCCCCTCTTCTTCCTGCACCCATCCTGTCCTCGAGGGAGGGGATCTCTGCCTGGTTGGGCTGGCCCCTCCCACTCCACCCTCTCCCACCCCACCTCCAGATCTCCATCCCTGCCAGTCCAGCCCTCTAGGGTGCCCTCACTTTGCTTCTGAATCCTGCGCATCCTCAGAGGCTCCCCTCACTCCACTGGGCCTGGAAGCCCCTTCATGTTCCTCAAAGCTGCATGTCCACTCAACCGAGTACTTGCTCCTTTTCTTCTGTTTGTTTCCTGGTTGCCTCGGATGTGTTGTTTGAGCTTCCCCTGAGCTTGGAAGCACCTCTGGGGCAGAAACTGTGACCTGTCCTCTGCCCCCTCCTGTCCTCCTGGAGGGAGTCCACAGCTGGGCCCCACACCAAGTAGACCCTTCCATGGGTGGGCCATGGGGAGGGCGGAAGGGAACATACGGGGATGTTGGCATCCTACAATCCTCCAGAGTGCCCACATCCCTTCCCCTGTTTGGTTGTTGTTTTGATTGATTTATTGTAATCTTTATAAACCTCCTACTTTAAAGGTGAAACTAATGGGAAAGTTGGATGATATCTCAAGGTCAGGTAACCACTGATGGCAGAGCAGGAGCCAGAACCCACAGCCGCTAATGAGCTGAACAACCCTGGGGAGCTTGAACCCCAAGCTTCAGTAACAATAAACAGCAGTTCGCCCTGTGCCTGCTCTAAGCACCTTACCTGCATTTACTCACTGACGCCCCTCAGCAGCCCTAGGAGGTATGGGAACTGCCATTGTTCCCACTTGACAGATCAGGAAACAGAGGCAAGGAGGGCATAGGTGAGTGACTGGATGTAGCAGGGGTTAGGTAAATAGTAGTGACAGGGCCAGCGTGGACTGGACCCTTTGTGCCGTGTCAGCCCCTGCATTATTTCCACGTAAGAATCCCCAGGGCATATGGATACTGTCATCCCCATTATATTGGTACAAAACAGAGGCTCTGAGTAGTTATGTGACTTGCCTGGGATCGCATGGCTAGAAGGAGGGAAGCTGGGATTGAACTTGGGTGATCAAACTCGGACCCTGCTTTTCACCACCACTGAGCCAGACCTGGGGCAGCCGGGTAGGGGCCCGTTCTCTGTAAACCCTGTGCTGTGTGCAGGCTTTGGCCTCCAGGCCGAGGAGACTTTCCAGAGGCGTGGCTGCCTGACTCAGAGAATAGCCTGCTTTTTTCACTCAATTATGTGTTTTCTGTAAAAATAGAACACTTCATTAAAACAGCACAGTGCAACCATCAGCTGGAATTACTAATTACTGTCCTTTAAAGGGATAATGCCCCCTTTTGTGCACTCGCCACACCTGCCGCCACCCCTCCCCCCAGTGTGGAGGGCTTCCCTGATGGCCGGGAGCCAGAGGGATCAGACAGAGCTACCCACGCCCCAGCGAATGGATGAATGTGCCAGAAGTGGCCAAGAAGAGTGGAGAGTTCCTCAGGGCGCCCTGCAGCTGTACTTCCTTGGGTGGTCTGACCCTGGGAATGCCCACTCTCTCCAGTGAGTCTCCTTTGAGTGGCATTAAGTCAAGTATTGAGGGTACAAAGATAAGTCAAGTATTGAGGGCATGGAAGACGTAATGAGTGAGCCATCAGCAGGGGGTGGCGTTGGGGGACCAGTGATAGCTGATCTTTCTCAGGGGTGACTGTGCACCGGGACTGCCTTGATAAGTTCTGGCCGTCGGCCCCCAACAGCCCTCTTGGATGGGCCATTACTGTCCCTGCTTTACACAGCAGGTAGAGCTCAGAGAGGTGAAGGCACTTGCTAGGAGGCAGCAGAGCCTGGAAGCGTCTGATGCCAGAGGCCGTGTTTCTGCACAGTGTCCCCCGTTTGACAGGGAGTAACCCAGGGGCCACAGGTGGCTCCCCTGGGTGCCAGCATTTACTGTGTTCAAGTGTTTATTTTGCATGCTGAGTAGTTTTATGGGGAGCTGCTCTCAGGAGCATGAAAGGAAAAATGTGGACCCACTGTACCTGCCGCCCACTCAGCCCAGGCCCTTCCTGCAGCCAGCTCTGCTCTGCCGGTTCCTTCCTGCCACCAAGAGTGGGGGGCAGGGGTGAGCAGCCAGGAAGGGACCCCAGCAGAATGATGGAGGCTCCTGGAAAGGGGGAAGCGGACGAGATGACCCCTGACCCCAAAGCAGAGCCATTATCACAAAAAATATCTCCTATTCACAAAGCAATTCTTTTTAAGAAGAGATTTTGGAAAGGCTCGTGCTCCCCAGTTCTGAGGAGGCTCCCCCTAAGATACTTCCTCTTCGCAGTAGTGGAAAGAGAGGATTTGTCTTTGCCTCGAATGGAACGCTCTGTCTCAATCCTTTCGACATAATTAGCAGGCCCATCCTGATCCTGCCCCAGGAGTGAGGCCAGGCAGGGCCTAGGGAGGGCGGGGAGGAAGAGGAGGCGGATGCCAGGCCTGCTGAGCATTCCCCTGGGAGCCTCCATCATCTGCCCTGGCCAGAGCGATGGGGAAGATTGGCAGAGCTGGTGACCTGCGGTGACATCCAGAGACACTGTCCTCACTGGACTCTGTCTTCCCCCACAGGAGGGGGCTGGCCCAGACACAGACAGACACACAGACTCTACAGGCCTGGACTGGGAAGGTGATTCCGGGGGTGGCAGGACCCTGCCTGACCAGAGCACACTGGTAGATGAAGTGGCCGAGGGAGCCGAGGCCGAGGTGCCTGCTGGCTGTCGAGGCTTTGCTGGCATTCTCAGGGAGGTGTGAGCTCTCGGAAAGTGGGCTTGTGGCTGCACTTGACCTCCCTGCTGGACCAGGGCACTCAAGCTGCATCCAGTGGACGGGCTGTGGAGAGTGCAGGGACGCAGGACTCTCCCCCGCTGCAGCGGCAGCCTCACCCTGGGTGGGACAGTGCCTGGCGTGTGTGCACTGACCCTCGCTCTTTGCCCTTCTCCGGAGAGAACACGCATTTTCACACCTGCCTTCAGATGCAATGGCATGGCGGGGGCATGTGGCCTTAAAAGACCTCAGTGTTTATTCCACATGGGCCTCTACAGCTTAAAAACAGGAAAGTGCTTGCAAGAGGGTCACAGCCGAGACTACTGTGGGTCTGTCCACCCTCCATCCTCTTCCTTTCTCATACAGGTCTGGGGTCCCAGGAGCCACAAGGAGGACCACCTGCCTTGCCAAACAGGCCATGTGCTTGGGGGCTCTCTGCGAGCTTTCAGAGGCACCTGCCTGGAAGCTGCTTGCCCGAGCCTGCCAGGTCTGCAGGTTCAGAGGAGGAGCCCCTTCCCTGAGCCTGAATGCAGCTGCGGGTTCTCAGCTGTGGGCTCCCTGAGCAGACGGGGCAGGAGGCCTCACTCCTGCTTCACAGGTCTGGAACCTGTGACCTGCCCAGCTGTGCAGCCCCGGAGCTGGGACTTTGGCTTGGGTTTCTCACTCCAGGGCCAGTGCCTGTCCACTCTGAGTGAAGTCACAGTGCCGTGCCTGAGGACAGTCACGTGGCATTCCTGCCCCAGAGTGGCTGTTTCAGGGTGCGAGCAGGCTGCTAGGTACCAGTATTCCAGGCCTTCCTGTCTCAGACTCTTCCCAGTGGTTCTCTTGGCTCTGCCTGGGTGACTATCCTCTGGGATGAAGACCCCCCAGTCACAGGGAGCCAGGCATCTTCACGGCATGTCCAGAACGCCCTGTTCCTTCCCAGGCCCTGGACAGCTTTGCTTCTGGACAGCTTAAAATGGACTCAGCCAGCGTGCTGCTTGCTGGCTGCGTGAGCCCAGCTCATTGAAGTCAGGAAGCAGCGTGTGATCTGATCCCCCTCTTCCCTTCCTAGCCAGGACCCAGCACCGGGAGGTGGGGTCTGAAATCAGCTCTGATTTAACAGGATTGTGAGGCCTAGATCGTGGCCTGATGGTTGTAGCAACACATGATTTCACAGAACTAAGCAGATACCATGTGCTCAGCTCTGGGTCGGGCACTGGGGGAGCTAGGAGGACACTGGTGTGGAGGGAGGCAGGGCCCTGTCCTTCGGGAGGGGGGTAAATAAATGGTGGTTTTACCATCTGTAGGCAAGATTGGCCACATACTTGTCTGAATTTAAAAATGTTTGATATATATATAATGTGATTAAGTGCTAATGCAGACTATCCAGAACATTCAGAGAAGAGCAGGGTGGTCATACTGGGACTTCTCGGAGGAGGAGGACTTAGAGCCACTGGGTTAAAATAGTGGCTTTTTAAAATCCTCAGAATCCTTTCTTCAAATGACAGTTTTGGTTCATTCAGTATATAGAACATATGTACCAGGGGCCGGGCTGCCCCGCTATCCCCCCGCTGCTCACACCTCCCCGTGACCCACCCAGGAAGCACGGCACCCTCATGAGGCTGTGGCCCATCGTGTGGGCCCATCGTGTCTCCCACCAGCCTGGGTGGCCCACCAGGGCTCTGCCAGCCTTCTCAGGCCACTGTTTGAGGAATTGATCCACCCACCCTGGCAGATGGGATGGAGGGGTAGTCCCGAGCTCCGGCAGGCCTGGGGATCTGATTGTCTTAGTCAGGAGAGCAGCATTGTTGCTCCTTCAGAGGGAGCAAAATTGTTTGCTGATCGCTGTTACAAGAAGGTGAGAAGGTGGGTTAGAGGTACACCAGCAAGTGTGTAGATGAACACATCCTGATGTAGTGAAGTCTGTCCTGGAGGGGTGTGTACAGCCCCCTTGGGGACACAGTCAGAGGGTGACATCTGGCTGGGACTTGGCCAGATGTTGGAGGGAGAAGGGTGAGTCCCAGCAGCCTGCCCTGTAGTTCAGGGAGTTGCTAATGTGCCTCTGAGCGGTGCATGCCGCCCCCCCCCGCCCCCCCAGATCATGCGGAGGGGTGACCGGAGGGAAAGGTGGCACACAGGCATTTGCACTGATGTCATAGATACTCGGGACAGGCTTGCTGTTGGGGAAGGTCTCACTGGCAGTGCTCAAGGAAACCTCAGGAGCTCATCTGGAGCCGCCCAGGACCTCAGCGTGAAAGGTCTGAGCAGCCCAGAAAGGATGTGCTTGGGCTGAGAAATTCTGCTCTGAGTCACTCATGCTGATGGAATGTCAGCAGCCTGTGTTGGTAGCAGTCACTGTCATGCCAGCTCATTTCTGTTCCAGGCACGTGATTGGTCAGGTCTGCCATGGCCCCAGCCTGGTTCTCGGGGATGCAGGGAGCAGAAGGGCAGGCACCCTAGCAGAAAAGAGATGCTGAAGAGGGGGCCTAGCATGGCATGTCTGGGGAGACATGTCTGGGAATGCTGCAGGGCTGGTCCTCCCAGAAGCTGTCCCTGAACCTCCCAGACCTGCCCTGGGGACTCTGCTGCCTCAGGGGAGGGGCAGCCATGGCATGGACTTGAGCCTGAATGTTTCTGCCTCCCCCAGGGAGGGCTTTCACTCCTCACTCACATCTGCAGCTCCTGCCACTGCCCCCCACCCCCACCCACACTTCTCCTCTTTCCCCCACTCCTAACTGTCTCCCATCTCACCCTCCTTTTTATCAAACGCCAGCAAGAACCCTTCTCTGTTTTTCCCTGGCACTGAGTCTGATCCAAAAATGCAGCATCTGAGTCTCTGGGCAAGTTGTCGTTTGTAGCACTGCTGTTACCTTGAAGGCAGAAACTGTCGCCCACGTCATGTTCCCTAAAGCAGAGGCTCCAGCACCTGTGGAGTGTTGGCCCTTGGAGACCTGGGAAAGGGGAGCAGGGGTGGGAGGGCCAGTTCTCCCAGCAGCTGCCCACTGGGGTGCTGAGACCACACTCGGCTCAGGCCTGTGTAGGCCACACTGTGGGGTCACAGTTTATGCCCTGGAGACCTTGTAGGTCAGCAGGACATCCTGAGAGTCTGGGAAGGCTCCCTGAGGGAGGTGAGGTTTAAAGTCCATCATGGGGAATGGATGGAAATGGAAAGGAGAAGCCATGTGGAGATGAGGGGTGGTACCCTATGTGCAGGGTACAAAAGGCATGTTTAAGGAAACATGAGAAGGAAAAATATACTTGCCCAGACCCCAAAACCCCTCCTCTAAAAAGAGGATTAGGGCACATTCCACCCTCTTCATTCTCTACTAACAAGTCGAAATCTAAGAAAAACAAGGTGTGAGGAGAAAGGATCAAAGTGAGGTGATGGACCTTTATGAGCCGGGAAGCACAGGTCTCAGTGCTTATTGGGGGGGGGGGGGGGGGGGGGGGGCCCTGAGTGGGGCAATCCGAGGGGAAGTTCCCAGATGCACACCTAGCCTCCCTGTCCGGGGCCAGTCCCTGCTGCACCCTTAGGTCACAGGGATGCTCCTCCCTAAGTGCAGGACTGGGCTTCCATGAGGGCCTGTGTGCCCACCTCAGATGGACTGGCAGAACCACCCAGCAGCAGTCAAGTTCAGGGCCCAGCAGCCATGCTGGGAATAAAAAGGTCTCATTGTTCACCTCCCGGTGAGAAGCAGGAGCCTCCGTCTTGTTTGGGCTCATCCAGCCTGCTGGTGTGCATCCGTCTTGTTTGGGCTCATCCAGCCTGCTGGTGTGCATCCGTCTTGTTTGGGCTCATCCAGCCTGCTGGTGTGCATCCGTCTTGTTTGGGCTCATCCAGCCTGCTGGTGTGCATCCGTCTTGTTTGGGCTCATCCAGCCTGCTGGTGTGCATCTGTGTTGTGGGCAGTCCCCGTGATAAGAGTACAGTATCTCCATACCCACTGGTAAACAGCCACTTAAACCTCCTAAGTGTCCCCTCCTAAGTGTCCCGTTGTCTGCCAACAACCGGAATGTCCAGACCTCACCCAGTCCTGGTGGGCCAGTCTTCTGAAGGTCTCTGCCGTGTCCTGGGCAGAGGGAGGTAGCCTCCTGCCCCTCCTGTAGACCCAGTTCTTTCCCTCTCTTCCAACTCCCTACAAGGGTCACATCCCCACACCATTCTTCCATCAGAGGACCTCTGATTTTCAGGCTGAAAGAGAGTCTGTGTTAGCTCTCTCCCTTTGCACAGTAACTGTGTTCCTGAATGGTGACTGAGCAGTTCCTCATGTAGCTTTAATCCTATTGACTATATAAGGGGACCAGGCTATTTTAGGAAGTTCAATGAAGAATTCTTTGATAAAATCAAACATAGGTATCCTCATGTATCCTGGATCAGGAAACAAAGTCTGTAATTCAGTTGAGGAGATGCTAATTGAGCAGCTGCTGTGTGCTGGCAAGGTAGAAAGCAGGACTGAGCCCTTTAGTGACCTTTTTACCTGGCTAAGCCTCTTTCTTTGGCTCAGAGTTGCTTTCTGAATCTGCCTCTTATACAAGGCCCCATTGTGGGCCTGTGCGACTTGTCAGATAAAGATAGCCTCGTGGTCAATGAGGATGTGCAAACAAAACAAGGCTAGTCACCACACTGGACAGTGTTTTGGTGGGTGGGGCAAGATAGGCTATGACCAGGGGACAAGTGGATGAGCAGTGTGGATGCTGACAAATTCAGAAGTGCGCTTTGTACATTGGCACAGAGTATGGAGAAACCGAGGCACGGAGAGAGCGAGTGATCCAGAGGTGTAGCCAAGGCCACCACGTTCGTGGTCATTCTGCCTGCTGGGGGCTCGGGACTGCTCTGGTAGAGCTGAGCCCCCTTAGAGTCCCACCCTAGGAAGGAAGGGAGCCCCTTAGGGCGGGTGCTGACTGCTGCTCTCCCCCCCCCCCCCACAGCCTGCTGTTCACCAAGGTGAAGCTGGAGCAGGTACTGAAAGGCCCAGAGGAAGCCCTCGTGACCTGCAGACAAATGCTGCGACTGTGGCAGGCCCTGTACAACTTCTCCCAGCTGGGGTGAGTGGCTGTCATTGTCCCTCGGGTTTGCCAGAGTTGACAGGCAGTGGTTGCCAGGGCAACCACCCACTGCAGAGTGGCCACATGCCAGGTGGATGGGGGCTGATGAGAATGTTTGAATGAGAGTGTGGGACTTGCTGCTCCTGGGGCCTTTCACATCCCTGGTCTAATTTTAACCTTGTGACAATCCTCCGTGAAGCACATAAAGAACCTATTTAGGAGACTGCCATTTAGAGGGGTAAGAAGAAAAAGAAATCATTATTGAGCATCTGGGCTGGGTCCTGGGCTTACTGCTCCATCTTCCACATCAGCTGTTTATAGCTTAGACATTCCCGGGTTTTATTCTCATCCCAGAGGGGAAACTGAGACTCAGGGACCTGAGCCACTTGCCTGGTAGATGGTAGTGCTGTGGCTTGAACATGAGTCTCCCGAGCCACAACCTATTAGAGCCAGACACTTCTTTCCTGGTTCCATTTGAAAGCCAGAAGAAGAGGAAGCAGAATTCTAGAAGACCGCCTCCCCTTCCCCCCCCCCCAACTTACCTACTATCTCTATATGTCCTGTCTCTACAACCTGGGCTCTGGGTTTTTCCTGGGCCAGAGCAGGGTACTCTTGTCCAGGCTGAACCTGCAGAAAGTCTTTGTTCAAACCTACTGGGATGTTGGGGTTTAACCTGTGGGCCCACAGTGGGAAAGCACACCATGCCGGGCAGTGCACTGCCCCTTCCTGGTCCTCAGGACCCCCCTCCTTCCCCCCTTTTCTGGGACTGCTGGCTCTGTCATCTCCCAGGGCCTCAGGGGAACCCAACCCTAGTGGATGTGTTTGCATTTTCAAGGGGACTCTGGGAGCCCAGAGGCTTGCACAGCCCCTAGAGGCAGGTTGCTCGGTGGAATTTACAGAGGAGGTCCCCGGGTAATCCCATGGAGTAAAACCCTTGGGCAGGGTGGGGTCAGCCTTCTCCTTGCAGCCTTTGGGCCTGGAAAATTCCAGAGCAGAGCCGGACCAATAAGTGGAAGCTTCCAGAAGAAGGCTCTGGGGTGAGGGACTTTCCAGAAAGGAAATGGGGAGCTACCTGGATGATGTGAGGTGAGGGCCAGACTCTCGTGTTCAGATGCACCTCACTCTGCAACTTACTGGCTGTGGCCACTTGGCAGGTGCACAACCTGACTCCCACTGCCCCTGGAGCTGGCAGATGGCTGGTTGTCTGCTCATCAGGCCTCTCAGCCCCACAGCCTTGTCTCCAGGCCCAGCCCGTGCTCCACCCCTGGGCTGAAGGTCTATGAGATTTCAGGGCCAGTGGGGTTTGCCTTAGGGTTTTTCCAAGCCATCCGTGGTCTTCATCTGCTCTCTGATGAGCCTGGTAGAGCTCCTCCCCTGGACCCCCTTTCTGGGGAACTTCAGGGTGGGGCAGGGCTCAGCCAGGCTGCTACCTGGAGACAAATGGTTGGGACCAGAGGCCTGGATCCAATACCCTCCAGGCTTTCCCAGGAACAGGAAACATTCTTTCTCAACCTGGAACCATAGCGCAGAAACTGGGGCTTGTGAAATCCAGTTGTAGCAAGTAGGGATCAAGGCCAGCAGCCACAGCCTGAGGGTCTGGCCTACCCTGTCCCACCTCCTGCTTTACCCCTGCGTGTCCACGCTGCCCCTCAGGCCCCACTCAGATGCCCCCCCTCACGATGCCTCCGGTCACCCTGCCTCATCCTTCCGCTCAGCCCTCTCCAGCTGGGTCGTCTTTCTCTTCTCCCCACCGAGCTGCCAGATTCTTTAGGGCAGGAGCAAAGCTGTATATTGGCCTAGAACCAAGTGGCAAAAGGTCCCCGAGATGGGCTTTTCTGGAGCCATAGGAGAGGCCCCCTCAGAGGCTGGGAGGGCAGGTGGGCAAGACGCTGTCTTACAGATCTGCCCCACGCCAGCAGGTGCTGGGCACCTGCCCATATTATCTCATATGCTTCTGACAACAGCCTTGTGAGATAGACATTGTCACACTCGTTTCAAGACAAGACAACTCACCGTGAGAACTCACTTTGAAAGGTAGCTTTGCCAAGAAGCGGTGGCCCTGTGGTTTTAACCCAGTGTCTCTGGCACCACGCTGGGTGCCTCCTGGGAAAAGGAAGAGGGTGGGAGAGGACAGGAGCCAGCCCTGACACACTGCTTTCGTGGGTGGTTTCCTCCAGTGCCCACAATGATGGCTGTGCAGCCACAGGCCCACGTTTAGGCCACTGTGAGTCTGCGGTAGGGTGGCGAGGACACCCCAGGCTCTGGCATTCTTTGTGGGACCATCATCTTGGCACCCCTGGCAGTGGGCAGGGATAGCTGAAGGGCACAGCAGTCTGTGCTGCCTTTCTGAGGAGGGGCTTCCCCGCCTCCCACTCTGAGAAAAGAGGAACCTCCTAGCAGGGACCTGGGGAATCGGGGTGGGGGAGGGGACTAGGTCACCATGCTTGTCTATCTGCCACCTTTGGCTCTTCTGAGGCCACCCTGGAAGCCAAGGTAGGGTGCTTGAGGCAGAGTGGCATCTGGGCCTTCCTTCCTGGGGGGAGATGGGCTGGGGAGGCTTCTGGTGGCGTTTGAGAACCAGGCTTTCCTTGGAAGCCAGTCCTTAGCACCCGCTCTGGGCCTGGCCCTCAGCTAGACATTGTGAGAGCAACGAAATGTAGAAAGGCCTCCCCATGGCCTAGGGGTGCTTCTGGCCAGAAAGGGAGAGTGTCTGACCCTCAGCATCTGTGGTGCCAGCCATGCTGACGCTGACGGAGAACAGGGATGGAAGGCGGTGAGGGGCAGGGGAGCCACCGGAGGCTTTCTAGACAGAGGAGGGGACAGGGGAGGGGGGCTGAGGCGGAGGGGGAAGTACAGCGAGAATATCGTTGATGGTCCCAGTGTAGGCTCTATGGACCTGAACTCTCAGCCCCAAAGCCGGCCTGGCAGGAGGCTCCCTTGTCCTCCCTGCCAGCACCCCATGTCACTGGGGCCTGGCCCTTTTTTGCCTTCCAGAGGCCTGGAAAAGGATGGCAGCCTCGGCGAGGGCGTCATGCTGAAGAAGCAGAGTGGCATGCACCTAATTCTGCCGGATGCCCATGACACAGACTCCGGTAAGAAGGTGCCTGTGGAGAGTGGCCTCTTGGTGCCCCTGCCCAAGGGCCTGTGCTAAGGAGCTGCCATTAGGTCTTTCAGGGGCCATTGTGGCTCTGGGGCAGGATAGCTGCTAGGCCTGGGGTGGGAAGTGGGCAAGGGAGAGACGCTGCCTCCAGAAGAGAGAGGGAATCCTGGGGTGAACGACAGCTGTGGAGCATAGAGGATACAGCCTGAGGTCACGATCTGCTGTCCTAGCGTCCTTAGTAGGAAGGAATGAGCTGGCTTATATTTACAGTTCTAAGCCCAGAGCTGACTTTTAACTGAGGACCTGAATAACGCAGCATGCATTCCTCAAAGACACAAGCATTAGTCACAGGAACGAAGGTGTGGGGGCGTCATATTCAGTGGCCTTGCTCACTTTTTCCACTTCTGTGGACATGGACCAAGTTGCGCCTTCGTTGTAAAGTGACGGCGTTGGTTTCCAGTACCAAGCCCAGCCCCTGACTTGACAGGTTCACCGGAGGAGTGCGGTGCACATGCAGCTGCTGGCTCCCAGGGGAGAACCGTGCAGGAGGGCAGAGCGCCCTTGCAATGAAAGAGGGAGGAACCACAAACAAGTTATTAGGATTCTGAGTGCATTCGTCTTACAACCTGAAATCATCTGTGGTTTGCCCTAAGGTCTTCTGAGTTTATTGGAGCCTTTATTGCCTCTGAGAGAGAGAAAGTGCTTGCATTTCACCTGCATGTGAATTGTAAATGCCAACAGCTTATATATCCTGACTAACCAGGACGTCCCCCACCCGGGACCCAGAGCTGCCACAAGGAGAGCTTCTCCAGAGGGCACGGGGCCTGACCTGAGCTGCTACCCCAGGGTCCTTCACAGCGTAACCTCATTTTTGTGTAGGAAGCAATAATATGCTCTTGTGAAAGCAGCAAAAATAGCAAAAGGAAGAAAAATCCCCCGTAAGTTCCCCACCCGGTCCTTAATAAAGTTCTTAATTCACTTTTTTCTATGCCCGTATTTCTTTTTTATAAAACTACGGTCATTCTTTCTTTCAGCCTGCTCTCTCCACCCAACTGTAGAATCTGTGTCCATATCGATGTCCATATCTGTGCATTATTATTTGAATGACTGCATAGTCTTGTACAATCGCACCCTCACTTGTTTTTGTTTGTTTGGGTTGTTTTTGTTATTGTTAATTCTCACCTGACGATATTTTTCCCACTGATTTTTAGAGAGAGTGGAAGGAAGAGGGAGAGAGAGAGAGACATCGATGTGAGAGAGACACATCAATTGGTTGCCTCCCACATGTGCCCTGACCAGGGCTGGGGATCGTGCCCTTGACCAAGGTACATGCCCTTGACCGGAATCGAATCCTGGATCCTTCAATCTGTGGGCCGATGTTCTATCCACTGAGCCAGACCAACCAGGGCCCTCACCTGTTTTTCATCAGTCCCTGTTGTTGGACATTCGGTCACTTCGGTCAGTGTGATGACAACAGGCATAGTAGACGAGCTTGGTTGCCATTGTTTATGATTGTGTTGCTTGGGGATAGACTCCTCGAAGTGGGCTCACCGCCTGATTGCCCCTCTGAAGCTCCTCTCCCCTGGGTCAGGGGATGAGGTGGGTGGGCCCTAACTGGTGGCTCTGTGAGCTGTTTGCCCTGATTCGGTGGCCCTGTCTCTCTCCGGGGGCCTGGGGTGTGTGGCCCTCTGACTCTGCTGCTCAACCCCTTCCCCTCTTGCTCTGCAGGCTCTCGGAGGGCATCGTCCATCGCAGCCTCGCGGCTAGAGGAGGCCATGTCAGAGCTGACCAGTCCTAGCTCTGTTTTGAAACAGGGCCCCATGCAGCTGTGGACCACGCTGGAACAGATCTGGCTCCAGGCTGGTGAGTGTGCCTCCCTCCCCCTCCCCCTCCCCAGTGACACCCACCCACCTGCTGACAGGCCACCAGGCCCTCAGCTGTATCCTGCCCTGGAGAAGGGAATACAGGTAGGAGGGAGCCCTGACAGGGCTCACATGGGTCTCCCTCAGGCCTGCCAACCCGGGGCTCTCGTTCCAGCTGTTTTTCCTTTGCTTGGCCCTGGAGAAGTCACTTACTCTGTCTGATCATGGGTTTCCTCTCCACCAAATGGGGACAGCGCCTGTCTATCTGGGAGAGGTTCTCTGGCAGCAAATACATTGGGAGAGGATTGGAGGAAAGGCCACACAGAAGCATAGTTTTAGACTCAACAGCAGGCCCCATCCCTTCTTCCTGCCCAGCTTCTCCTGAGTCAAACTAGTGTGGCTCAGGCCCCCAGAGTTCACGGGATAGCTAGAGAAGAGGGGAGGTGTGACGGCCCCCAGGAAAGGCAGCTCTGGTGTAAAGTTCATGGAAGGCAGAGGACTGGTTAACAGTAGGGTTGCCATTTAGGAGACAATCCCTTTTGACAGCTAATCGGCACTATTGCCACCATGGAGTTTGAGGGTCAGTGTTGAAGAGGAAGATTTGCAAAGAGCTGGGTTCTAATGCCAGCTCAGTCCTGCCTGTCCTGGGTAAGGCAGTTAGCACAGTGTAGGGCACATAGTGGATGCTCAGTAAATGGTGTTTGGCTTCTGTGTCACCCACGGTAGTTGTGGACCTAGAGATGGCATGGCACCACCAACAGTGACTGTCCCTGGTGTTTAACTAAGGATGCCAAGGAGTAACTCACTGGACTGATTGAAAATTTAATCAGACGGTGGTGTGAAAGGTGGATTAGAGTAGAAAGAGAGGGTCAAGGCCAGAGATGTGCCTGAGATAAAATAGCAGCAGCCACAGAATAGACAAGGCGATAGAGTAAGTGGAATCCTAAAATGAGCCAGGCCCACATGCCTCCTTGTTTGAGATCTGCCCAAGTGAAGCTCCTCACCTTTCTCCCCATTATCCTCCTACCTGCCCCCTCTCTCCCCAGGAGGTGGTGCCAGCAGGGAAGATGGAAAAGAGACCCAAGGTAGATAATCAGTCTCAGGACTTGTGGGTTTTGCAAGTTAGAGTTAGACTGTGCTTAACTGGGAATCTAAGGTATCCCGCTACATGGAGTTCACATATAGACACATTAGTATGCAGGACGCCCCCACTCTCCCCACCGAGGTTCTGAATCTGGGGGGGGGGGGGGGAATTGGACCAGGATTCACAGAAAGGCTAGGCAAGGAAGCATTTTAATAATGCAAATATTGCCCCAGTTACTATATCAGGGTCTGCCAGGATGCCAGGGGTGTGTAGGGGCTGTGCTCCACGGCCAACAACTTGCATTTTAAGTAGAACAAAGAATGCTGAAAAATAAAGGGGAATCACAGACAAGGCCTCCTCTTAGACAAATTGTATTGCCCTGTTTTCTCCTAAGATACGGAGCCGTCAGAGCTCTGGCGGGGTGCGCTGGGGGCCTCATCAACTTCAGGGACCGGCTCAGTAACACTGTGACCCATTCCAGGGGCTCCCCTGGCCTTTCGTTTTAATGAGGTGTCTTGTTTGCAGTCATCAGCAAATGAAAATGTTTTTGCATCTTACAAACCTGCTTGCATGTCGCAGATATGCTCCTTTATGCTAGGGGTGCCAGAATGTTCTGGTAACTCCAAGGAAGGTTAAAAGCGTTCCGAAACCTATAATTAAATGTGGGGCTATTGCTATAAACACATGCTCTTCAATAGTTGGCACATTAGCCTTCCTTTTCTGGGCATTATCCTAGACATTCAGCCCACAGCGAACTCTGAGAACAAAATCTGAGTACTCTGAGCGTGGTGCCTGGAAGGGGGGGCAGTGTGGCATTAGGGGACAGGTCTGGATATGTGTGACCAATGCCGTGGCTTCCACAGGGTGGACGCTTCACTTTCTCATGCAGCAGCTCAGAGATGCAGTCTTGTCTGGGATGGCAGCTCTGCTCTCCCGGTCCAGGGACCCCGGTTTCTTCCATCGCATCGGCTCTGCTCTCCCTGAGTCACTCTTATTCCTGTGATCCCACATGGCTCGCCACCACATCCACATTCCAAGGCATAACTGGGAAGAGCGAGAGAAGGGGACACCCCCTTCCTTAAGGACATATCCTGGAATTTGCACACATCACTTCCCGTTTCAACCCCCATTGGTCAGAACTTAGTCACATGACCCCACACCTAGCTGCAAAGCACTGTGGGATATGTCATTATTCACAGGCCCCATTAAAAATCAGGGGATTTGTCCCTATAGAAGAAAGGGGGACTAAACTGGTGGGCACCTGCCACAGCCATAGGGGAATGAGAACTTGTCCTAGATCTCCATTCTGCACATGGTAGAATTCTGGAGCCATCTGCATCTCATGAGCTCTCCCCCCGCCCCCCACCACCATCGTTGCCAGCAAGCATGTGCTGAGCACCTATTGGATAAAGGGCTGCCAGGAGCAGATCACCAGGGCAGTAACTTCTCCCTAACTACTGCCCTTTCCCTCACCTGACCCAAGATAATGATTCCACCAGCTGCAGCAATTTTGCAGGAAGGGAAAATATCCCCCTTTATCATCTTGGACTGAGCTAATCTCCCTGGTTCGGTTCAAGATAAACTGCATCCCAGTCTGTGTTGGCAATAAGTTCCATCATTAACACCCTCTTAGGTTGCATCCTTCCTCTCCCTATTCTGATCGTCCTCCCCTCCCCTATTCCCTGGTCCTTCCCATTCCAGTCTGATGTGAGAAGGTCTCCACTTGAGAGGTGAATTTCAGGAATGTTGCCTCTGGCAACAGGTCTGTGTGAGAAAGGGAGAAGCACCAGCCCCATAGATGTGCCAGGATCCTGCATATCTAGGGGTGCTTTCAGGAGAACAAGATGGCCCACCTCCCTCTCTCACTACTCAGTCTTCGGAACTAACTGTGCTAGAGAGAGGCGGTGGATGGAGGGAGAGTTCCCTTGTTGCCTGGAGGTCTAGGGGCTCACAGGTGGCCATTGGCTTGCCCTGGGTTGGAGAAGTTAGCCAATTCACACTGCCTGGGCACTGGTGCCCTAGCTCTTTAGGTGGCCCTGCAGGTGGAGGCCCCCAGCTGGCAGCTGAGGAGCTGGAGTGGGGCAGCCAGGGCCATGTCTAAAGGTCATATTTGATATAAAAGAATAGTCAAGGAAGAAGCTGTCTTACCCTTGATCCCGCATTGCCTCCATCCTCCTCATTGCTTCTCATGCCTTTCCTTATCTTCCTTCACTCTCTCCTCTTTTCCTTTGCTCTGGTTTTTTCTTCTTCCTGCCTCTGTCTGTCATTCACTCTGCTGGGTCCTGAGTTAGCGAGGAAAGTACTCTTGTGACTCTCTGGGTCCTAAGGGCGGAGGGTCTCAGACCATCTCGAAATCCCTTTAGACCTTTGGATTCTCTGTTATCTCCCGGGCCTTCTCCCCTTCTCTTCCATTCCTCGCTCATCCCCCTCCACCCCATCCCTCCACCCCCCCTTTATTCTGGGTGTTGAAACATCCTGCATCTGCTCCATGGGGAGGATGCTTACTGCCTTTTGGGGCAGTTTTGATGACTCCCCAGGGTCTGAGGTGGATTCTTTTTAGGGCCTAGCCTTTACTTCTCTCCTGTTTTTTTGTGGGGGGACGGGGGGAGGCACTTTGTCCTTTCTGAGCTCTCTCAGAGGGTCTCTATCTCACCTGAGAAGGCCTCTAAAAGGCCTAGGTGAGGTCCTGGGCCTCCCTCACCCAACTCCTCAGCTCATGATCAGGATGTGCAAATAGTCCATGAAGAGCGAGTCCATCCCCCAGCCTTGGGGGATGAGGCCTCGGCGTTGGCAGGAATGGCAGGAAGCCTGAAGCCAACTCTGGGTGCAGGGTTAGCAGGATGTCTTAGAAAAAAATAATAAAAGGGACTGTTGCAAAGCTCCAGGGAACAGATGTTTTCCATTTGGAGTCTGCCAAGAGAAAGCACAGAGGGGGGCGGGTAGAGAGAGAGATGGAGGGAAGAGGAAGAAAAGCCAGCAGACAGGCAAGACAGGAGATTCAAAAGCAGGCAGAAAGGAAGATGGGAGAAGTGAGAAAACCAGAGTAAGGAGAGAGAAAAGGAACTGAGAGGATCGGAGAGGGCCCTCTGACACTGAGGGCCCCTGCTTCCTGGGGTGATGACACACTATGAGAATTCAAGGAAAATTCAATACCAGGGAGTGCTCATCTGGCTCTGGCCAGGGAAGGCTGGGGTAAGTGTGGGCACCTCAGGGCCCTGGCAGCCAGGGCCTAGTGATAGAGGAACAAGGCAAGGATGGGCACAGTGCCATGTGACTGTCTATTTGGTAAAACTGCCCAGGGACAGTGTAGGCTGAAGGGGTACACTGCAGCCCCCAAACCTGTGAGCCTGTCTGCAGGTCAGAGGCCCCTCCCTGGAGGCCAGGCCTGCCAGGGGCTGTCTGCAAGGCCCCCAGCAGCCCTCAGGAGACCTCACTTCTCTGGCTCTGTTCTGTGTCATCTGGTTTCCTGCCTGACTGGTACTGAAGTCCATTGGAGCAAAGCAGCCCTACCTATTTCCCAGGACATGATTTCTGGTGTGAGGCCCAGGGCCCCAAGGAAGAAAGGAGGTGGGGATCCTGTCATTGAAATCTGTTGATGTCAAGACACTGAGGAATCCCCAAGGGAGGGACCAGGGACAGCCTCCAGAGATGAAGCTCAGGAGACAGGGCGGCAAGTTGTAAACAGCTTAATGAGCAGTGCCAGGACCAGGGTGGCCAGGTGGATGGGCCTGGCGGGCCTGCTGGAGCAAGGTCTAGGGGAGCGGGGAGTCAGCCTCAGAGCTGAGCTCCTGGCCAGGAAGGAAGCCGCCAGGTGGGCCTCCCCACTCATGGCACTCACACTGTACACTTCCTTCTGCTTCTCCCTCTTTGTGATCCCGGGGACTTCTGCCACAGTGGAGCTGGCCCTCCGGGTTAGCACAGCCCCCCTTCGCCTCTCTGCCAGTCCAAGGGCCCCTGGGCCTTCAGGCCTTAGCTCAAATGTTGCCACCACCAGAAGACTCCCCTGACCACACAGCGGGCCTGACCCCTCTGAGGCCCTGGGACACTCAGAGTTGGCACTTGTCACTCCACTGCCCGGACCACTCCAGTGGATTGGTGGCTTCACTCTCTCTCCTTGTGGGAGGGCCAGGCACACCGTCAGTACGCAGTCGTTGCACATTGGACACTTAGCTGGGAAGGCAGCCTGCTCAGAGCTCCAGGCAGCAGCCCCAGAAGGGAACACAGCAGCAGAGCCGAGGCTGAGAGAGCTAAACCCCTGGCCACCGGGCCAGCCCTTCCTGGGCTCCCTCCCCAAGTTTTCTGTCTTGGGAATCTCCAGTTCAGGGAACAAGAGTCTGCAGGTCTCTTTCTCGCCTCATCATGGGAGCCTGGCTCCTGTGTTTAATTAATTCTCATTCTCACAAATTCTCATCTCCACTGAAGAAAGAGTACCTTGCTGAGAAAGCTCCTGTAGTATTTTAGGAAGCGGCAAGCTAAGCGATTACACAGTGAGCCTCAGGCAACATTCTTCCTAAGCAGCCAAGTGCTGTGTGCCGCAGTCCCGGCCTTGGGCCTCCTTCCTGCTTCTTGTCGGAACAGGAAGATGGGGTGCCTGAGCCTGGGTTTTCCGCCTCTTTCTGGGAGCTTCCTTTGGGATGTCTGTTATCCAACCCACCCCAGCCCTAAACTGATCTTGTGTAACCTCAGCTCCCAGCCTTTGCTAGGAATAGCCAGGCTCTGCCTCCCCTTCTGTGCTCCCATCTGTGCGCCAGCCTCAGGAGGGGCAGCTGGGTCCGGGTCCGGGGCTGCCGTGAGGCTGGGTGGGCCCGGAGGCCATGCTGCATCCTCAGAGAGCTGTGTTGCTGCAAGCACCTGCTGTGGGTGTGTGCCTATGCAGGGGGGTTTGAAGTGTGCATTTATGTGGGCTGGACAGGGATTGAAGAAACGGCCCCATTTTCCAGGGATGAAGGCAAAGTGGTTGTGGGGCACATTGTGCGTATGTCCTCTTCTCCGTGCGGAAGAAAGTCCCCCGGAGGAAGGCCAGGAGCTGCTGGGGGCCCAGCCCTGCCTGGCCCCTTCCTACCGAGGGATGGGGGTGAGGTCCTCCCTCTCTCAGCCTACTTTGTTAACGTGGGGCTCCTGAGAGCACTGCCTCCCTCCCAGACTTGTGAAGATTAAGGAGAGGAGATGCTCACACAGTCGGGCCTTGACCCACAGTCAGCTCTCAGTCTGCGCCGGCTGCTCAGTAGCTGTTACTCTCCTGGGTGGAGCCCAGCTCTGCCCCTTCACAGGGGCTCCCTGGGCCTCTCCCCTCCTCGCCTGCCCAGCCCATCCTTGGCAGGATCGCTGGACTCTCCTTAAATGGGCACTGTCAGCCTCCCTCCCCGGAGACTGAGAACTGGAGGAGAGCCACCACTTCTGCCTCCATTCCCCTACCCCGGACACAATGAAGTAGTGTGAAAGGCACGGGAGACAGTCAGTCACCTGAGCTTCGCTGAACTCCAGGAGATGCCCTTTGAGCCCCTCGTGGGCTCTGAAGTCCATGGCCCGATGCAAACCCTGGCTCCTAACTTACTCCCCCTGCAGCCTTGGGCGAGTTCCCTGCCCTCTCTATGCCTCAGTTTCCTCCTCCCTGAAGCGGGGCAATGAGAGGGCTTGCTCCACAGGTCGTTGTGAGCATTGGCTGAGACGGTCTGTGTGGAGCACGGAGCACAGGGCCTGACACCACGAGCACTCAGAGCGAGCCTGCCCTGTGCTGGTTCGTGGGGAGGGTTCCCATCACTTAGACCGGTTCCCACAGAGGGGCCGCAGCCTCGGACTTTTCCACCCTCTCACCTCCCACTGTCCTGGTTTCGCAGCTGAGCTGTTCATGGAGCAGCAGCACCTCAAGGAAGCCGGTTTCTGCATCCAGGAGGCAGCGGGCCTCTTCCCCACCTCGCACTCGGTACTCTACATGCGGGGCCGCCTGGCCGAGATGAAGGGCAGCTTGGAGGAGGCCAAGCAGCTGTACAAGGAGGCGCTCACGGTGAACCCCGACGGCGTGCGCATCATGCACAGCCTGGTGAGTCGGCCCCACATGCCTGCAAAGGCCTCAGGGCCCTCCTCTCCCCTCGCCCCCTCCTTGCCTACAAGTGCCTCGCTGCCACTGTTCCCTGGTGTCTGCGGGGTGGTGGCTTCCTCGCTGCTCTGTTGGGAAAGGCCAAGCTCCTTCCTTCAGAGGCAGGGCGTTTCCCTTCGACCAGAGCCTGCCTGAGCGGATGAAAGAACCTGGGAGGACTGGGTGATGTATTGTGGCTTTTTGCTGTAACTTTCCATATGGCAGTCTAGCCCCAAGGAGCTTTCACTGTTGCACATCAGATCCTTGCCCTGGAGACTCTGGATAACAAAATGCTCTTCACGGAGGAGAGGGGGATCAGGGTCTTTCAGCCTCCCTGATCACTGGGCTGCCTGCCCCATTTCAGAGGAGGTTCTTGGCAGGATTCAGCCGATGTCCCAGGGTAGGCATTGAAAATGGCACCTGGGACCTCCAATCTCAGGTCATGAGGCTCAGATCTTGGGTACCCAAGGCTCAGTGGCCTTCCTATGGGAGGTTCGAAGACGAGGAGCAGAATGCTGGTGCTCTTGTCCAGGCCTTGCCATCTCTCTGGGTGATCATGGGCAGGGCAGCCACCTTCTCTGTACCTCGTTTTTACTTACCTATGCAGTGGGGTTCTCTGTCAGATAGTACAGTGGACCCTAGGTATAACTATCCGCCCCCCCCCCTGCCCCCCCGCCTTCTTAGCTGCTTTCAGAGAGCGGGTATCAGGGTAAATGAGATGATCTGAAAGAGTGTAGGCCTGCATGGGCACAGTGATTTTTTAAGTATGATTTAGGAGCCCACAGTTAGCAACAGAGACTTCCTGTCTCCTTTGAGAGCTCTGAGGACAGCCACGAGAGGCCCACGAACATCTGCCACATGGGAGACATCGAAGGGCCAGGGGAATGCCTGCAGGAGGCTGCTGGGCCAGCATTGCCGCAGGGTTGATTGTTCGGGAGTAGAAGCTACAGGGAGTTAGGTTCCAGTTCAGTGTCAGGAAAAATGGTGTAACTCTTGGAAAAGTCCAAGCACAAACTCAGGAACCGTCAGGTGAGGATGTAGCCAAGAGAACAGAAGCATCACACAGGGGTAGGAGCTGGACCAGGTCTTCCCCGAGAGTCCTTAAAAACAGGTCCGAATGGAGATTCCCCGCTCAGCTATTATTCCTGCCACCTGATTTCTCAAAGGCTTTCTAGCTGAGGCCCATGCGAGTGTCCATGTCAGTTAAGGAAAGCCTGCGCAGCGACATCACTCCTTCGCCCATGTTCCCTCCACATGGCTCCGTGCTGCTCAGCAAATGTTTGTTTTTTGCGAGGCACATCCTCCTTCCTCCCACAGTTCAGACATGAGCTCCTCTGATAAATGCCTCCCCGGAGGTCACATCCAGAAACTTGATTAGGGAGGTGGGAGGGAGGATGTGGGCTATGTCATTAGGCCGGCAGCCAGGCAGAGATGTCTGCTTTCCTCTGTGCTCACGGATATGAGCCTGCCGTTCAGATCCTAAAACCCGACGAAATCCAATAACAAGTACAATTTTGAAGTAACAGCATACCATTTTTCATTTATGCTTATTATTGTTTGTAGCTATTTCCCTGAAATTGAAGCAGTTTCCAAGGGTGAGTTTCCATGGTAACTGAAGAGCTGTCTAGAGTGGCTCCCTGAAATGGTCCCTTTTCTCTTCCCGGGGTGCCTTGCCGAGGTGATGAAATTGGGACGAGTCAGAGGCAGGCCTGCCCTGTTTAAAGTTACCAGCAACCAGAGGGGCCATCTGCTCCAGTGTGGGCAGACCATCCCCTTCCACGCGCTCTGTTCCTGCCAGCAGCCTATACATATGTATACAGAGTAGCAAATTTCAAACCCGGGGAAGATTTACCAAGCACTCTTCCCAGAGACACACGAACACTTTGGCAGGTTGATCTTTGGCGTTCCCCAAGCTAGTGTCTCCCCAGTACTGACCTCTGACTCAGGACATCGAGCCTCACTCTGGCTCTGGCCCTGATTCATGTGGGTGACTTAGAAAAAGGCACATTTGACTTCAATGCTCCTGATGTCTCCCTTATAAATGAATAATGATCTGCATCATCCCTAGACCCATGTTCTAATCAAATGACGCATCGCATGTGAAAGTGCTTCTAAAAGTCCACAATGCAATATCAGAGGAGACAAAACAGCAGCTATACCACCACTCCAGTCCTTCACCCATGACAGGCATTACTAATCAATCACCCATGACAGACATTACCAATCGATTGCACCACTTTTTCTCACTGAGCACAGATGTGATGCTGGGATACTTTCCCCATGTCACACCATTATAGCGGCCGCTACTTGTCGGCCTGAGTCAGCTTGTCATGTATCTAAGGGAGTCACTGTAAAAATAGTAGAGGATGAAAGCACACATCCATTATCTGAGCCTTTGTGAACTCCAGAGGTGGGTGCATCCCTGGAGAAGTATCCAGAGAAAAGAGCATGGGGGAGGGGGGGACTGGTGCTCCCACCTTCTCCTCCCCCCACACCCCCCCGTGGAGTCATTGACAAGGCAGGCTCCCAGGGAGGGCATGGTAAGGCCAGGATGCAGGATATCCTGGCCTTACCATGCCACTGTGCCTTTGTGAGGACACTGGCCCCTGAGAGCATGGCCACAGCCTGTGCTGGAGGAGCTCTGGGTCCCTCATGAGCCCTCTGAGGTCATGGCTGAGTCCCACTCCCTCTGAGGTCTGGAAAGAGGAGGGTGAGGATAGACTCAGTGAGCCTTGTAAGGTCAGGTCTGGCTCTGCAGTTCTTAGCACAGGGTCACCAAACATGAGGAGGCCAGCCTCCAGGCCTCCCTGTGGCCTCTCCCTGGGACAGGCTGGAGAAAGCTTTCAGGAGCCAGGGTTCAGGCATTTCTAAGAATATGAACCTTGGCCCAGACGCATGTTCTCTCCCCATCCTGCGCCCTCCTGCCCTGAATGTGACCGAGGCCTTTCCATGGTCTGGCTCTACTCAGGTTTTTCTACTCAGGTCAGGCAGGAAAGAGGCATCTCCTTGGTGGTGTCCTGTCAGGGCAAAGTCTCCACTGTGCCCACAGCAGAATCCCAGAGGAGTCTGTGTCCTCCAGCCCTGGTCCTGCAGCTGCCACCTGTGCCAGACTCAAGGAGGCCAGGTTGCTCCGTGAGAGTGCCCAAGCACAGGAGGAAAGAGGCATGCTCTCTGCAGACGGACATTCCCAGTGACTCTCGGCAGCAGGTCCTGACACTTTCTGCCGGCTGGGTCCCAGCCTCCCCTCCAGGTAGCGGGGAACCCCGCCTACTCACCCCGGTGTTCAGAAGTTCATTTACTGGCAGAAGAGTCTAGTTAAGAAGGGGGAGCCTGAACTTTTCCTGCCTGCCCCTGAGGAGACTTGAGAAAAGAAAGCAGGGTCCTTCCCAAGATCAGCAGAGGAGCTGGCCTTTGGGTGCTTTTCAGAGAGGGTTCCAGGGTCTCAGCCAGAGAAAGATCCCCAGGCAGCCTGCACCCATCTCTTTGAGCCTGTCTCTGCCCTGCCCCTCCCAGGAGCCCCTCTGCACCGCCAAGGGAGCACGATGCCTGGGGATGGCAGAGCCCACGTGTGGTGTTGGACTGGCCATGTCACTGAGAGCCCCCTGCCCCCCAGAGGGGTGCATTGAAGTCACCTGACCTTAATGGGAAGAGGGTCTCTAGCTTGGCTACAGACCAACTCACTCTCCCTGCCCTCCACTGGCTGAGTGGGAGTATGGGTGCTATAATGAAAGCCTCAGCCATTCGTGGACAGGTATGGGTGCATTCCTGCCACCTGTATTTGTGGGTGGCACCCCGCCCTTTTCTCCCAGGGGCACATTCTTAAGGAGGGGTTTCCTGCCCCTCACGGGCCCCTGCCCCTGGTCATGCTTTCTTCTTGGGACAGAGCTCCCATTCCTGCTGCCCCATATCCCCAGAACGCGTTCCTCCTCGGGCACCCCAGCAGCAGGGAGAGATGGCCCTGGGTGAGCTGCGGCTGTGATGTAATTCCCAGAGATGAAATTTCGGAAGCAATCATGGCCACGTGACCTGGCCTCTTCTCCCCCAGATGCCCCTGGAAGGACAGGTAGATAGCATTTCTGCATCCACTGCCCTCTGATGAGAACATGGCCGTGAATGAGTCCCTGCATTTGTTCCCTCTTGCTCCCAGCGTGAGGCTGCTATCTCGTTCTTGCAGTGGGTTGAGGGGGAGTCAAGGGCATGGCCAGCCCCAGATGACCCCAGAGCCTCTTGCCCCCCTCTCCCCAGATTGGGGCGTGCTACAGCACATCCCAAATCCCCAGAGCCCCCCAGCACATCCCTAGCCTCCCCCGAGGTGGGCTCTGAGTCAGTGAGGCCCAGGGCTCTGTCTTACCCAGCCCTGAGGTGCTGGGCGGGGCCTTTACTGGTGTTCCAGGATCCAACAAGAAGTCTCTGCTGTCTAAGGCCAAAGAAGTGAACTATGGCTACACAGAGCTCCCCCCTCCACCGCACCCCCTCCCCCTGCCATTACCCTCCCCTGGCTGGGCCATCCCATCCTGGAGGCAGAACCAGACAGTAGAGGTGACTCATCTAAGACAGACAACCAGCCTGCCAGTCCTCCAGCTATGGGGGCACAGAGACTTCTTCCCATCACTGGCTTAGTTTTCTATCAGATAAAGAAAATAATGCAAGCTCTTGTGAGCTCAAGGGGTAGTTTTAGGGCTCAGATGAGTTGAGACCTGTGGAAAGATAGGTTCACATCAGGTTTTTTGTTTTTTCACCATTTGCATGGAGAACTTGCTGGTAAGTGGCCTGAGCCCACCTTTGACCAGGCTGCTATGGGGTAAGGATCACCGGCCCAAATTTCCTTGTTCTGCCAGGTGGCCCATAGTGTCAGCAGAGTGCTAAAAGGGCAGGGAGGGGGTGCTGGGCAGGTGAGGGCACCTCCCCTGGCACTGGATTTTGGAAAGCCTCAGGCTTGTGCGCGAGGTCCTGAAGTGCACGCCAGCCCCGGCGAGGAAGTGGAAAGGAAGCCGTTGGCCTATCACGTTCAGACCTCAGAGCTCCCTTTGGGGTTGCCTCCGGAGCTGATTGGCTGGGACAGTTTTTTTAAGCCTGTGTCAGAGCCAGCTTGTGCCTGGAGGTGGAGTGCAGCCTTTGAGTCTGACTGACCTGGACTTGAGTCCCACTTTGCCTGTACTTGCTGCTTAACCTTGGCCAAGTCCCTCAGCCTCTCGGAGCCTCAATGTCCTCATCAAAATGGGAGCCATGGTGCCTAGCACACAGGGCTCCTGTTACAATTAGGTTGAATAACTCTGTAAGTTAATGGCCCAGGAGTTGGGGTTACTTTTATCTTTTTCATTCAGAAGTGCAGCTCCCAGGCAGGTTCAGATGCTCTTGGTTTGCAAAGGGAAGCCCAGAGACTCATTGTAGCAGAGCTGCTCGGTCCTCAAGGAGCCCACCAGCTGACTCCAGCCAAGGCGCGATGGGCAGGGCATCAGCCCCAACTCCCCTGTGGCTGGGACAAGTATATACGCAGTGCAAGGCCTGGCTGACCTTGTTGAGAGTGAGAATGTGAGCTGAGAGACCAGGGGAATTTGAGAGCGGGTGTTACAGTCTCGGGTGTTGGGTGAAACGCTTCGGCTAAAGGGGCCTTATGCTGGGGCCCAGGGCCGAGAGAGAGCAGGAGTACAAAACGCCAGGCTTGGAGGAGGTCCTGCTCAGCCCTGCACTCTGGCCCGCCATGTGCCAGGCTGGTTCAGCGCCTGGCCTCTGGATGTTCCCTGACTTTGGGTGTGGCTGCAGCACTCAGAACAGTGGGCTCTCTGGTTCCTGGCGCCCCATCCCTAGGGCCCAGGGCACCCATCTGCCCCAGACCTCCCTCCTTGTCGGCCTCGTGAGCTGTGGCAGGGCATTGGGAGGGTCTTCCCCACCTCCCCGCCTCCCCCCAGGACTGGGAGGACCCAAAGTCTCAGCTCTACTGTAGGGAACCTGAGTTCGTGCACAGGCATAAGTCAGTGGAGTCTCTCTGACCCACCAACTCCAGTCAATGGGGAATGTTGCTTCTTGTTGACTGAAAACTTTAAAAGGAAGGTCTTGGTCATTGGCCCTGCTGGGTGGTGGTTTTACTGTGAGTTCTGTGTGTCTCATCCCCCACAGTACTGCCTGGGATCTGTCGTCCCCGATAGGAAAGTGGAAGAGGAGGAGGAGAGAGCTCTGGGGCTCACTGTGGGGAAGGCGGGAGGTGCACAAGCGTGTCCCCCAGCACAGGCCTCTCTGGTGTTTGGAGGCCCCTGCCCACTCTGCCTCACCCCCAGCCCCCCAACACACTGAGCCCTCAGCCCAGGCTCAGACCTTCCAGTGAGGGCGGCTCCCCTGGATTTTGAAATGCCTTAGGCTGTGTGTGGGCTCCTGAAGTGCACGCCAGCTGCCAGCCGCCACCAGGAAGTGGAAGGGAAGCTGTCAGCCTGTCACGGGTTCAGACGGGCATGCTAGGGCAGTGCTGCCGGCCCAGTTTAGCCCGTAATCAATGGTCCGGAAGACTCGCTCTGTCTGGAGGAGCGGGGTTCAGCAATTTCCCCTTGTCCATCAGGCCAGCACAGCCCCCCACCACCCCAGGGGCTCTGTCTCCTGGTCCCAGAGTGGGGCCTCTACCATGGGCCCCCTTTCCACTGCCAATCTCAGGGTCTTCTCTTCTAAAACCTGAAGTCCAGAGGCCTTGCTACAGCGTCCTGACTTAGCCCTGAGGGCCTGGCTGTGACCAGGGAGGGGGCTCCCCCTAGGCTGGGCTCCAGTGAGTCTGGGCTCTCTCCACAGGGGCCTCTTTCTAGGAGAGCCTGGGGGAGCTCTGAGGGTGTCATCAGCCAGGCATCGGGTGGGATCTAGGATTTGTGCGCCTTCTCCCAACAGGGAAGTGGGACCAGTCTGTGGTTTTGGGGCCACCCCAGCTTCAAGATGGACTTGGTGGTGTGTGGGCTGGGTTCTCAGCCTGGAGAGCCGCCTCATTCCCAGTCTGGTCGGACAGGTTGAGGCTGACACACCTGGGAGAATCCAGCCTGTAGGAATGCGGGCCTCCCTCCATGGGCATGTCAGCCCCCAGGCTGGGTGAAGGGAGGGAGCCTTCCTGTGGAGCAGCCTCAGAGGTGACCCCAGCAGACCCAGGGTCCCCAAGCAGGAGGCTGCAGGGATCAAGAGGCTCCAGCAGCCTCCAGCTGATTCCCGGCTTCCCAGCTGGAGAGGTTGTGACAGAATCCCAGGAATGTGCCTTGAGCTCAGAAAGAAAATTCCCAAAATAACTTCTATAAATACTTGAGGGTAGGGATGGGGAGGGAGCTCTCAGCATGGCCTGCAGCTGGCCTGACACTGGGGACTACTTCCCAGGGCAGGCCACCCCCAAAAGGAGAAGGCAGGCACAGCCAGTGGACCTTCCTGTTACCCCTCCCCTCTGGGAACAGTGTCAGGCACTGAACGAATGGGGTCAGATGTGTGCCGGGGAAATTCTGAAAAATAAGACAGGATCTTTTTTCTCCATCTCCATCCCAGGCTGCAGTCCCTGATTCTCCAGAAAACCTGGGCTCCTAACACTGAGGGCCCCCCTCAGAGGCCCTAAGCAGGTCACTAAGTACCCACAAGTGCCTCTGAGCCCAGGGCCCTCCCACCCTAGCTCCATTGGAGGTCAGGGATCCCATGGGAGCCCACAGTAACGCAGCACAATGTTGAGGTGGTGTGTGGGCAGGAGGGGCTGCTGTCCTCAGGGAAGGCGTCTTGGGGAGCAGGGTCCCAGGTAGATAAGATGTGGCCAGATATTCCCCCCTCCCTGAAACCCAGGAAGGGAGGGAGGAAGGAATGGAGGAAGTCAGGAATTACTGGGCCTTCCCCTGCCCCTCCCTGAGCGGCTGTAAGCACCCCTGGCCCCACTCCATCCCTTAAGCAACTTGCACACCCTTTCTGATCCCTGTGCGAGGGCAGCACAACTGTGGCCTCTCCCAAGTGAGGGTCACCAGCAGGTCTGGTTTCTCTGGGTTCAGGATGCCCCATGTCAGGGCGGGGACGAGTCTGCAGGATATTTGAATGGAACTGTGGTCCCTCCATCTCCCTGGAGACCCTTCTCTGGGCAGCTGGGGGCAGGGGTGCCAGGCCCTTGGCAGTGCAGGCTGGGCGCAGAGCAGGTGAGACCTACAGTCTTCCTGGGGTGGGCTCTGTGCAGTTGTCAAGCAGCAAACAGCTCCGAGTTGCTACCAAACATGAACAGGCTGGTGTCTCGGGCAGGTGGCAGCAGATCCTGTTACCAACCCCGGGCCTCTGGGCCTCAGCCTGACCCCAGCCCGGTGTCTCCTTTCAGGCTCTAAGGTCAGCACCCCAGGGTGGGGGGATGTGATCCAACCCCAGCCTCCCCACAGAGAGCCCTGCCCTCTAGAGAAATCAGCTTTTCCACCCCCTTACCCCCTCCCAGGATTCTCTGCTCATCCTGGGGACACTCCATGTGCCATCTGCCCACCATGTGCCCCACCCGGCTCCGTGATTTCAAATTCACATTGCAGACTCCTCACCGTAACTGACAAGGAAGGACTCTTCTCTTCCCCAGCTTACAGATGAGGAAGCCGTGGCTCAGAGAAAATGGGCCACTTGCCCAGGGTCACTGCGCATGTCAGGGGCAGGGCTGGGGTTCCTGTGGCTGTGGGGCCCTGAATTGTCCTCTGCACCGAGCATGCTGAGCCTGCTGTGCACCCAAACCGAGAACAGCACCCACACATGAAGGCCTGCTCAGCCTGCAGACACACCTGGCCCCTTCCCAAACCCCACAGGCTTCTGGAGATCAGGGATTTGCAAACTCATTTTCAGACAGCACCCTCTTTTCAAACAGAATCTCATATGGAAGCACAATATAGCAACCTTAGTGTATAAAGCCACTGCAGCCCACTCCTCACTGGAAAGCTCTGCTGGCTGGCCTTCCCATCTGTCCTCTGTCGCTCCCCCATCAGCAGCACTCACAGGGCTCAAACCTTCCATTTTTGGTGTTTAATTTTGGTGTCTGGCAGCCTGTCGTCTCGCCTTCCTTCCCTCCTCCCTGTGAGCTGCTCAGGGTCCAGCTCCCAGGCCCTGCGGGCAGAACAGCTTGGCCTGGAGCCCTTGCTGGCCAGACTGGGCACAGCCCTCTGGTCCAGGCAGCCCTGAGTCAGCACCGCTCCCATCTGGCTGGAGCCGGAGCTGGGGCCTGCCTGAGGCTCTGCCTGTCACAGCTCCCCTGTCCTCCCCTGTCCTCTGCCTCACTTCTGTCGTCCCGGGGATGGCTTCAGCTGGGGTTGAGGAGACTGAATGCGTCCCTCTTTCCCTTTCCTAGCCCCTGGCACAGGACCACCTCCAGCACCTCTAGCAGGGGCCGGGGGAGCTTTTACTAGGGCTTCCTGAGTGCCATCTTCTCCTGCCTAATTGGTCATGTTCCAGGCTCTCAGAGGATTTATGAAATCAGGCATGTGCATCTTTCCTAGTGGGTCTCCATGGCAACAGAGGGCCTAACTCTGGGGGGCGTGGTGAGGATGAAAATGTTCCAGCTAAAAATGTACATGGCCATCAGTGGGCGGGCACCCGAGAGGGGCTCCGGGCACATAGGAAGCAGCTCCCCACCCCACCCTGGCCCCTGCCTGTCCAAGAAATCAGTGTTGTTCCTGCATTACCTCGTATCTTTGAATGAGAGGAGCGCCCCCCTATCTCCCGCCCCCGTGCTGCCATCCTATGCCACCTTTGAGGGCTGGGACACAGATCAGTCGGTATTCTGTTTGAAAAGAGAAGCTTTTATGGGAACAGACCAAAAACAGGCCCTGGCCCCTCCCTCTGCTCACCACCCTGTCCCCCTGGCTCCCTGCACCCTTTCCCGTGTGGGTGGAAGTGGACGTAAAGGGGCAGGGCGCCAGTTTCACTTCCCAACGCTTTTTCGGTGACACTTCCTGTATCTCTCTGGCAATAGGGTTGTTGGAGCCAAATGTGAGGCCAAGCTCCTGGCCACCCTGACCCACCCTCCCAGAATCCTGCTTTCACTCAGCCTCCATCCCTGGTCCCTGGCTATCTGATTGTCGGTGACCCTCCCCTGTCAGGCCAGGCTGGGATGGGCATTAGGTCCCAGGACCCAGATATCCCTAGGAAGAACGGCTGCTGATGCAGGCAAAGGAGCTGCTCCCACCCGCCCACAAGCTTGAGGTCCTCCCCGGGGTGACAGAA
Organism: Murina feae; assembly: GCA_004026665.1. Lineage (NCBI taxonomy): Eukaryota > Metazoa > Chordata > Mammalia > Chiroptera > Vespertilionidae > Murina > Murina feae. Next base: position 136,972 of record PVJC01000168.1, read on the forward strand.
GCTGGAGCCTGAAGCATGCATTCTGTATCTCCAGGCGTCCCTGGGGAGAAGGGCAGCGTGGCAGCAAGGTTGGAGAAAGACCCATTAACTAGACTCATGCAGGTAGACACTGTTCAAGTATTTACATAAACTGACTCATGTAAACTTCTCCACAACCCTCGAGGTGGCTACTGTGGTCTTTCCTGTTTACAGATGAGGAAGCGGAGGGGCAGAGAGTGGTGGCTTGTCCAGGATCTCCCAGCTGGTTGGGGGACACTCAAAGCCAGGTCTGCTGACTTGGGAGACCATCCTTTGGGGTCAGGAGGGACACAGCTCCCACAGTGCATGATCTGGGAGGCCGGGCTGGAAGCGGGTCTGTGGTGTGGTGGGGACCAGTAGGGTTTGCATTAGTCATGGGCGCAGTCACTTGACCAAATCCAAGCCAGAGACACCCGCTCCTTGCCCCCATCTCCAGGAGGCCCCTGCCCCAGGACATCCTCATTAACCCCCCGCCCTGTGCTTGCTCCCCAGGGCCTGATGCTGAGTCGGTTGGGCCACAAGTCCCTGGCCCAGAAGGTGCTGCGGGACGCCGTGGAAAGGCAGAGCACCTGTCACGAGGCGTGGCAGGGCCTGGGCGAAGTGCTGCAGGCCCAGGGCCAGAGCGAGGCTGCCATCGACTGCTTCCTCACCGCCCTGGAGCTGGAGGCCAGCAGCCCAGTGCTGCCCTTCTCCATCATCCCCAGAGAGCTCTGACACCCCCGCAGCAGCAGGGAGGGAGGGGCTGCCCCGTGCAGGGGGGGAGGGGGAGGAGCAAGCAGGAAGCAAGGAGCATGGGTTGGGGGAGGAATAGGACCTCAGGGAAATACATCTCTAGGGAACATTTCTGCAAGCTGCAGCCCTAGTTCTCCTCGCCTCCCCCACCCCACCCCACATTCCCTCCGGGGCCAGCTGGGTCTGGGAGCTGCTCATGAGCTGGGTGGACCAGATTTGCATCAAAAGCAAATTCCTTGCTCTTTGGGACTCAGACATGGTGGCATTTATGAGCAAGGAAGTAGCTGGGAGGCCACATCAACATGGGGGCCCCTCCCCAGAGTATCTGTGCAGCATCTAAATGTGTAGTCAGGTCTGTGTGGCTTGGTTACCTCCCCATCTGGAAACCCCTGACCATACCTGCCACCCTCTCTCAATATCCCCGACCCTTGATTTCCGGCTTTGCACAAGCTTTAGTCTCAAACCTCAGCTCTCTGCTCTCCAGTACCAAAGACGAATCCTGCAAGCTGCCTTCTGGCTGGGCCAAGGGTTTTCCCGGGTTCCTTCCATGACGCCTCAGAGAGTCACGGTGACTGGACTTGCTCCCTGAGAGCCTCACAGCTGTCCTTCACCGCCCTGTGCCTCTGTGCCTTGGGGAGTCCGCAGCCCTGGTCCCACGCTCTAGCCTCAGGACAGGATTTTGGATCACTCTCTGATCTTGCCCAGAGCAGTCACAGCTTGACTCCACTGGCAAGTGGGAAGAAGATGGACCGCTGGGTTCCTCTCCCAGGCTGCATTAGTGGATAATGCCTGGCGTTGACCTTTGCCTGATGAGGCCATTTGGGATCCACAGTGCACCCCTCTGCGGCCACATGACCTTGTGGCTGGGACACAGCACTGGCCTTAACTAACCTTCCATTTCCATCCATCTCCATCTTCCTGGAAGCACCCTAGCTGAAGCAGCCTGCTCAGACCCTAGGCCATAGCCCCAGGGTGGGCCTCAGGACATAAACGTGGCTGCTGGACCCAGCCCTTTCTAGTAGCTTTCATCAGCACATTCCTTCGAGGCTTCTCTTTCTGGGAAGTAGGTACAATGCACGTCACTCTGGAGATAGGAGTCTCTAGGACTGTCTCCAGCTCTTCTCACCACTCACAACCCATTCCTCAGGCTTTCTTGGGCAACCCAAGCCCCACCCTGGCCATTTGGTTGTGTCTGCCCGCCACCTCCTAACTGGTTGAGCAGGCCTCTGGATATTAGACACCTTTGTCTGCAGGGGTCCTGGGTGCTGGTGGTGGGTGTCTTCCCTGCTGCTCCCCTAGCCTGCTGCAAGATGCTCCTGGAATTCTCCCCAAGAAGCTGGTCTCCCCATGGGCCTATCAGAGGCATGCTTTTTTTAATCAGCACTTCGGGTTTTAGTTTTAAAGCTCTAGGTACATCTCTCCTTTTAAGATGTGTGGAAAGGCCGGGCAAGCACTGCACGGGTCTGTCATGGCCCAGTCTCTCTGTGGGAGGCCCACCCTCCTCGCTACACTGGCTCAGCACTGCACCCCCAGGTGCTTCCCAGGGAGAGCCTGCGCCTCCTGGCCTCTGCCAGGCGAGCAGCACTGCGGAGAGCAGCAGATCCTCTGCCACTTGGTTGAAGGATCTCAATATATGTAAGTGTGTGTATAAATATAAATATATATATGATAGAGCTCTATTTTTATTCTGGAATTCTGTTAGGAAAAAAAGGAAACGACAAAGCAAATACCACTGAATTGCCTAGAGGGCCCCAAAGATGTTGGTCAGTTCTTGATAAGAAAGGCACCAAATGCATTTCGATTGTATGCCCTCAGAGGAGGTCTTTGAGGGCATAGTTTGCTGACGGTTTGCTGACTGAATAAAGAGATCCCTGAATGGGGATACAGGTTTGTCTGAAGCAATGTGTTCATTCGGGGCATAGCTAGTCTCAGAACAGGCCTTAAGCCGGAGCAGGTATTTCAGAAGGATAGAGGCCCGAGGAGTTATGAAGGCCAAGGCCTGGGCCTCACAGCTGGGGGTTGGGGGGTAGAGAAGCAAGGAGGGGAGGGAGGGGCCCGCTGAGGCTCAAATTGTGATTTGAGCCAGTGAGAGAATGAGCGTGGTGGAAGCTGGGTCGGGCCTCGAGGTCAGGCTGAAACCTGGAGATGCATGGGAGGAGGCAGAGGGGCCAGCAGGGCCAGCTAGAATAGGTCTCATTCTGGACTGCCATCTGTCCCTTAGGTCGGCAGTCGCCAACCGGTAGTCTGCAGACCACCGGTGGCCTGTGAGGTCCAAAAGGTTGACAATCGCTGCCTTAGGTAGCCCTGGGCCCCTTGCTGCCTACCTGGCCAACTGGAGAGTCCAGGGCCAGACTTGGAATCTGAGCAGAGACTGTTCCAAGGGCACAACACATGGGAGAGAAGCACATGGCGGGGTGTGGTGAGCATCTAGGCCGCATTTACACTGGCCGCCTTCGCTGAGAGGTCTGTAACAATCCACATTTCTATACATTGTACCACATGCCAACATACTACATACATGCAGTGCGCATGAACATTGAAGGATGACATAAATTTACACAGGAGCCCAGTTTTCTTCATGTACCTCAGGGGATCATCTGGTACACCCCCAAGGCTGCAGCCGCCCACTTTGAAGACAGCTGCCCTTGAGGCTTTCCTAGAGCTTGGGGCTGGCCTGGAGCAGCTTCCTGCTTCCTTGGCCTCACTGTGGCCTGGCCTCCCCAACCCTCAGCTCTATTTTCTGTACAGCTTTGCTGTCCTAGTGAAGGAGGGTCTGTCTTGGAGCCTTCAGGTGTCCGGGGTCTTTTTTTTTTTTTTTCTAGAGAGAGTAAGAGGGACAGAGAACCACTGATGGGAGAGAGAAACATCAATTAGTTGCCTCCTGTATGTGCCCCACCAGGGATGGCACCCACAACCTGGGTGTGTACCCTGACTGGGAATTGAACCCGCAGCCCTTCTGTGCACAGGATGATGCTCCAACTAATAGGCACACGGGCCAGGGCCCAACTTCTCTTTTGCTGAGATGCTTTCTTTTAAGGAAACACATTCACAGTCTTTAGTGATTTAACAATTAGTACCAGATTACTCGTCACATACTCTCACCCCCAGCTCGTGATCCCCTGGGGTGAAAATTAAAGGCCACAGGTGATGTGAGGTTACGTTATCATCCAGCCTGGGAGAAAGTTTTAGGAGCCTCATTCTCCAAGGAAGGAGTGGAGGGAGGCCATCCTGTTCAATGAGGGCTCTGCTGAGCTGACCTCAAGTTGGTCAGATGCTGAAGTCAGGCAGGGATGGAGACATGTCCTGACCGCCCCGTCTTCAGACCCCTTGTTCACACAAAAACCCTCCCTGGAGAAGGAAGGAGCCAGCCCTGTGTCCAATCCACTGTGTCAGAACAAGGGCTGGCGGAGTCTGGGGACAAGACTTGCGTTGCACTATCACCCCCATGGACCTCCGGCCCACCCGTCACTCTCCGGGACACAGCCCTTCAGTATTAATAGTGTTTATCTGAAGGCACAAATATGAATGGAATTTCAGCCGCCACCACCCAGACTCCTTTCTGGTACCAAAGTGCTCATTGTTTCATTTGTACCCCATCCCGGGCATTCAGATGTCGTCACCGTGTAAATATTTCTTGGCCTTGTTTGGGAAACAGCCAGCTAACAAAACCTCCCTCAGCCCGTGCTGCCAGCTTCTGTTGGCAACCCACTGCAATCCCAGAGCCCACAGTCCAACCTAGCCTCAGGCAAGGATCGGGGACTGCTGGGGCCCCCGTGAGAGGCCCCCAACAGCCTGGAGAGGACCAGGGAGGGTTCTTGGGGCACACCCAGGGCCGCCGGGAGGACAGTATATCAACAGAAGAACGCCTCACTCCCCATTCCAGCTGCAGGGTAGATAGATGGTGTGGAAGGCTGAATGACATCCCCCGAAAGGTGTCCATGGCCTAATTCCCAGGACCTGAGAATACGCTCTCTTACATGGTAAAGGGGTTTGTTAAAGGCCTCGGGGAGACTACCTGGATTATCCAGGTGAGCCGATGTAACCACGGGGATCCTTCCAAGAGGAAGGCAGGAGGGTCTGAGTCAGGACCAGAAGTGAAGGGAGCAGGAGTTCAGAGTGATTTGAGAAGAGGCATGCAGGTGGTCTCTAGAAGCTGGAAAAGACAAGGAAATGGATTCTCCCCTGAGACCTCCAGAAGGAATCCCCCTGCCAGCACCTGGACTTGAGCCCAGTGACACTGATTTGGGGACTTCTGACCTCCAGAACTGTAAGAGAATACACGTGTGTTGTTTTAAGCACCAAGGTTTAGGGTAATTTGTTATAGCAGCCACAGGAGCTGATAAAGAACTACCCCCAGGCAATGGGCTCCGCTGCGGTCCAGCTCCCATGCCAGCCCAGGACGAGTTGGGAGCAGAAGCCTAAGGAGAAGTGACCCTGCTGGCATGTTTTTCAGGGGTCCCCTGTGGCCCTGTGGCATAAAGGAAGCTCCAGCCGCTTCCTTTCTCCTTGTTGATGGTCCTCGGGTATCAGGCAGGACCTCTGAGCTCTGAGACTTCAGAAAAGGGAGGCAGGGGCAGTGGCCAGCCCTCATCAGACACTGGGCTCTGTCTGTGACCTGCACAGTTCCCAGTGCCCTGCCTTGCTGTCCCACCCTGTCCCCTCCCAGGCCGCTCAGTCCCAGTGTGGTGAGGCATGGAAAACCTTGTCTGCCCCTGCCACGTGCCCCGCCTAGTCCACTTTGGTGACCAGAACTGCAGTCACGGGGTACCCTCTTGTCCACAACCCTCAAGGACTAAGCCACACTCCCACCCAAAGCAGCCACACTACTACCTCCCTCCCCTGATAGCTGGGCCTTTCCCAGCCCCCTTCCCCCGCCCCCACTCTTCAGAAGGGGACACCTTTTCTGGGATGTGACACGGCCAAGGGTGTTAACAAGGCAGCAAGGAGCACCCGCTAGGAGACAATTCTCCATGTGTCCACCCCCTGGGCCTCCCCTTCCTCCAGCCACTCCTCCTTCCTGCCTGTCCACCACGACTGCCTTTCTTACCCACCAGCCTCTGAGGATTCAGCCTGGACTCCCCCTGCCATCCAGAATGGTCTCTTCTCTAGGGAGGCTGCTGATCAGTCCTGCAAGGTCTGGGTCTCCAGCACTGGCCCCCACTAGCCCACCCAGCCCCTGCAGTCCTGAATCCAGAGCCCAACCCCTCCCCTGCCCTCCCCCCTCTCCCCACCCCCCGCCCATAAACACACAGACACTTTGGGCTTGGCAGGCTTGGCAAGCCAGCAGCCATGCCTTTGGCCAAAACCAAAGATCTGTGAGGAGCCCAGCCAGGGGTCATGCTGGCAACAGGTGCCTGGGTTCAGGCCCCTGCTGTCCTTTCAATCCAGAACAACCTCTGCTCTAGGCACTAACTTCACCCAAAGTGGCCCTGCACCATCCTTTTTCCTTTAGACTCAGACAGATGCTAATGCGGGTCAATCTCTTCTTCACACCTGGAGAGGGACCTCTAGGGCAAAGGCCCTGCTCATAAACCTTTAGGGGTAAGAGAACTACCTGTGCCCTCACTCAGAGTTACTGGTGCTTGATGACTTCACACCATCTTAGGGGAGGTTCTCAACCTTGGAATCAACTGGGATGGGGGAGGGTGACAAGCTTTAAAAAACAAAAAACAAAACTGGGCGTGAGTTCTACCCCCAGAGAGTTTGATGTGATCTGTTTGGGCACTGACAACACCGAGAATATTTAAGTCTCCCCAGGGGATCCTAAAATGCAGCTTAGAACCACTGATTCTGAACTTGTAGATTTTGAACTCTATTTTCAAGATAACAGGTCTTTCAAAGCAACCCTAGGATCAGGGACCTGAGTCCTGGCAGCTCTGTGCTGCATCTAGGTAGGTGGCATCAAGCAGGTGAGAGATGATGCTGGAGGCAGGGCCAGTCACCTAAGCAGCCTGTTGGCCCTCAGCCTCTGGGTCTAGAAGGTGTCACCTGAAGGTCCAGAAAGCAGTGGGGATGAGGAAGGAGGAAAGGAGAGAAGGAAGGGGAGGAGGACACCCTGTCCTCAGAAGTGCTGTGACTTTTGACATGTTCTGACTTAATGGAGAGGAATTTCACATGGAAACAGCAGAAGACATTTGCAGCCAAGAAGAACCATTCCTTTTGGTTGAAGCCAAATTCAGAGGAGAGAGGAACAGGGGATGCTCAGGGACGCCAGGCAGGGACTTTGAGGAGCCAGTGTCATAGCAGCGAATGGAGGAGGGAGGAGGGGTCCTGCAGGGAAGGCCTCTGGGGCTTAGATGCAAGTCTCTTCCATCTGCACTAGGTTTTGCTGAGCCCTTGTGGCCATATATCATTTGATGTGCACAATGGCCCTAGCTGACAGGTGTCACAATCCCAATCTCAGAGCTCAAGCTTAAGGTCAACTCAGGTCTGTCCATCTCAGGTCTGTCCGAGAGAACGCCATCCAGAATCCCTCCGGCCTCTTTGGGAGAGCCTCTCCCTAACTGTATAAAATTCTATAAAATATTGGAATACGCCAAAGAGGAGAAGTAAAACATTCTCCTCCCCACCTAGATCCTGCCAGCACCTCTGTGAATGAATACCTGGGCATAGTCTCCATCACAGCCCCCGGACACACAGGAGGGCGGGGCTGCATTATGACCAGATGACAGCAATGGTGAGGACGACAGGGCCGAGGTCCCCCAGCTCCACAAAGGCAGACAGACATCGTGGGAGCCGAAGGCAAAGCTTAGGGAATGGACCCAATGCACCAAGGTGCCCAGAAGGCCCTGCATTCTTGCCTCTGGAATATGTGCAGGCCAGTCACCCTCTCCTTCTTCTGCACGGTCTTCATTCTCTCTTGGACACCGGGAGCTGCCCTCCCCCCAATTACACACACCACACAGCTGGGCCCCTGCAGCCTGGTCTGCACCGAGGGTCTAGGCCCTTCTGGCCAGAGCTAAGAGCCCAGGGGTGGACTCCGGACCTAAGCCTGGTTCTCTCTCCTGGGACTCTAATACTGGAACCAAGAGGGCTGGTTGCATCCTTTCAGGGTGCTGACTCAGGAAATGATATGAGAAAAGGCTAAGGTGGCTACATCAGATTCTGTACCTTAAAGAGGCAGTGAAGTCAGTATGCTAAGGGAGGAGGCCTCAGAGAGAGGAAGAGGGGAGACAGAGGGAGAGAGAAGTGGTTCCTGCCAGCCCCTGGCCCGTAGTCTTGTCGGGAGATACCCCTACATACTGACAACACCATCACCCTCCTCCTGTTGTTGTGAGGGGTTCCTCGAACTTCCATCCACAAACTCTCAGACAGGCATGATCGCCTCTCTCTAGAACCACTTCCCGGAGTACCAGGTGCAACTGGAGAAAACACCTCTGTCAGCACCAACTGATCCAGCGGAGACTCTGACCCACTTGGAGAATAAAAGGCGGAACTACCTGCTCTGTGGCCACCCTCTGATCTAAGTGGGACAGGAGCCAGCGCCTGACACATCCCTCTGATCTTCCAGTGGCTCTTAGGCCCTGAAGGAATGCGATGCCGGGCATTTCTCCCACAAATGGGAAATTTAAGTGAATTCAGTGAGATGGGGCCTGTCCTTCCTTGCCCCCAATACCCTTTGATAAGCATTTACAAGACAGAGAAATACAACAAACTACCATATTAACATTTTTTAAAGTTCCTTCCAATTATTGATCAATGACTGGGATCTCCCCACCCTTGGTGAGACCCCAGCTCTCATGGGGGGCATCTCTCCAGCGCAGCTCCCTGAGCAGGCCTCCTTGGCATCCTGTGGTCCCCGCCTTCTGACGGAACCTCGCCCGACCCGCTCCCATCCTCCAGGCCAGTCCGGCCAGGCTAGGCTCCCTCTGTTCCGCTCCAGCAAATGTTTATTTCTTTTGTGCGGTCGCCCACTACCACAAATTATGCAGTCGAGTTTCCCACATTTGGGGAAAATGCAATGGGCAGCACATCCAAAGTGCAGGAGGCCTTGCCCTAGGAAAACCACCTTCGTGCTCATGTGTCTCTCCTGCCAGGTAAGTATGCAAATGTTTATTCTTGCCTTTTGTCCAAACCAGGTTCCTGCCTGCCACCTTCTTCCCCCTCCTCCCTGCCTCTCAGCCTCTTGGTCCCTCGGGTATCCTCCTGCATGCTGCCTTGTCCCTGCTTCTGACCGCGTGGGCCTTCGTTGGAGAAACTGTTCCTCTGGGCACCAGCTTCCTGAGGTGAGGGCTTGTCCTCCGGGTGAAACTGCCCCGGAGCTCCCAGCACCAGAAGGAGCTGCTTGGCCCAGCGCTCAAAGCCATCCTCCAGCCGAGGACCACCCCAAACTGCCCTCCTGGCCTCATCGCCCCTACAGCCCTCCCCAAACTCAGTCACATGCCTGCTTCATCTTTTCTTAAAGCCCCCCCCTCCCCAGTCCCTACACAGAGCCTGGCACAGAGCACACACTCAAAATATTTGTGTTGACTTGAAACCACAAATACTCGTCGAGTTGAATAAATATTGTTCTTTTCAAGGAGTTGAGAGAGAGAAAGAACCACCTGCTGGGATCCCATCAAGCTCAGCTTGGCCTTGGTTGAATGTGCACCGCCACCCCCTGAAGTCTCCCTGAGGCCGAGAGGTAGCGCAGCCCTCATGCAGCCCAGGCCCAGCCGGACAGCCAAGGCCCACAGAGCACGGCCTGGACCCACTGGGCCTGTCTAAGCTGCTGCAAGGGCAGCCAGGACGATTCTCCAGGAAGACGACCTTTGCCAATGAACAGATGGAGCATAAAACTTGTTCCAATCAGGACGCTTTCGAGAGTGAGCTGGAAATTGTGCTGGGACTAGTCCAGGTAAGCAGGCGGGATAGTCACTCGGCAATCTATTCGGTTCTGTGGTCAAACCCTCCTAATAGTAAACACAGTAGAGTTTTCCAAACATAAGAACTTGCTAAAACAAAGCAGCTTAGGGCAAAGACAGCTTTACTTTAAAAGCCAATCGTGTTGTTGAAGAAAAGGCTATGTTCTCGCCCCATTCTGGCTATGCTCCGGGGCTGCTTGGGGTATTGTGCTGAAGCTGTGTATGTTCCTGGGCCCGGGGTTTTCTGAAAACAGGACAGAAAAGACACTGATGAGAGCGTGACACCAAAACCCTGGAGCCTGCTGAGCCTGGCCGCTGGCTCAGGTGTGGCCGGCAAACCCCACAGGGGGAGACGAGGCCCGGGGCACCCTTGCACTGGCGCGTGTCCTTGTCGCTCAGACCTGCTCCTGTCGGCCCCTCTCCCCACGGCTTCAGAGGTGCTGAGAGACAAGCAAGCAACGGGGCCTAGACTTGCGGGGGTGGCAGCTCACATGCCACCTCTGCCTAAGGCACACTTGCTCCCTCCCACAGGGCCATTTGTCCCTGGGCGTGCCTCGGCGTCCCCTCTAGTGAACCTCTGCCGAGCAGTAAGGGGGTGGAGAGAATGCTTCTGCACCTGAGAGGCTGACCTCAGGAGCCCCAACTCCTGGGTTTTTATTGCTGACCCAGCGCGAGTGGTAAGGCATTCTCTGCCGCGGTCTCTGGGCCCAGGGTCGCGTATTCTAAAGGGGTCTATGAGTTCTACTTTTTTAAAAGTGACGTTTTCATTTTGATGAAATTCTTTAAAAAATTATTGTGCCAATTGTTTACACAAAGCTTCTGTTGTGTGGTGATAAATGCAAATGACTTGTCATTTCCATAGACTATGACTTGGATTTCTTCGGCCAGTGTTTACTATGCTGGGGTGCCCACATATTCTCAAAACCCGAAGGAATTTTATCTTGGGTTGCTGGAGGGACACCAGGTTCTGTGTGTGTGGTTAAGGGAATTTTACTGTCAGATAGGCCTGGGTTCGGGTCCTGGCCTTACCCCTAAGGGCTCGGTGTGACCTTGTGCATGGGCTTCCCAGGCCTCTCCCATCAAATGAGGTTCTGAGGCTCACGGAAGGCCTCCAGGACAGGGTTCCACACAGCTAGCTGCGACTGTGAGTATTATTCTCTGTTATCACCTTCCTGTCATTTCCTTCCTCCCTTGCAGCTTGTTATCTCTTCGGGAGACAGTGAGAGTGGAAATTGGATTACTCTGAGAGTGGGACAGAGAGTCAGCCCGGCATGGATGAGGTCAGCTGCCTGCAGAAGCTGCTTTAAATGACAGGATGTTTCCTTTGCCAAAAGCAGAGTAGCAGCCTGGAAATCTCATCAAATCCTGGCCAGAGGTCAAAAAAGCTGAAGCCTTTATTAGTGCTCTTAATGAGGAAGCAGCCTGTGTGAGAAGTCCTGGAAAACGCCCATAGGATAGGTTTGTGGGCCTGCACGGTCCCCTCCCCCTCCCCCCTGGCCCACCAAGAACACCCCTCAGGAGGCTGCTTATTCCGGTTCTGAAACCTTGAGAACATCTGCCTCCACCCCCACCCCCCCCAGCCCTGATTTCACTGTCACCAACAAGCTTCTGGTGTCCTTGGCTTCCATGCAGAGTTTCCTATAATGGGACACGCTCCACAGAGTAGCAGCCCCAACACCAGCAACACCCTTCTGGCTTCTCCAGCATTTCCTGGGGGTTTGGTTAGCATGGCTCCCACTTCCTGGGGATGCTGAGCCCTGTGAGCGCCAACAAAATTCTGTGTCCGGACCATGGCGATGCCATTAGGGTATGAGGATCTGATTAAGGAATTCACCAACCTCCTGTTGTTGGTCTGTTTTTAATTTTATTGGCAGGGACACCCCAGTATTCATACCTCCAGATAAAAGACCGCATTACCCCACACCACAGCTGGCAACTCTGGAACAAGATCCAGAAGGCAAGGGCCTGGGACACCCTCTCCCAGCCACTGCCCAGCTTCCCACGCCCTCCTTCCCCCAGGGTGGGTCCCTTTTCTTATAGGCAGGATTTAAATTCTTGTCTCCCAACTACCTCAAATCTGGTTATATCCCAGCGAGTTTGAGAGACTTTCAGACTGGTGTGCAGGCTGGAAACACCAACGCCATGGGAATTAAAACTGTCTTTTAGCATTAAAAAAAAAGGCCACTGTTCATAAACTCCATGTTATGCTTTTGAGATCTTCCTTGGTCTTCCCTGGGTCTTTGAGGCTCTCACACACTCCCAGAATCTACCTGCTTTGTATCTCTAAGTGGACTTGCACCTCTTCCCTGTCTCCTGAGTCTCTACGGGCAGGATGATTGCTCTCCTTTGGTTCAATAATATTGGTCTCCTTTGGTTCAATAATAATGTTTCTGCTCTTCCTTTTTGCTCTTAGAAGCCACACATACAAAGAGAGACAGTTTTGGATGGAGGGGGCAGCCACTTGTCCACTGCCTGCCTCAATTCATTAAAGGTGTTTCCCCACAAAGCACCCAGGTCATAACGTGGATGGCTAATCACTGTGCTGGCTCTTCTCAGCTGGACCCATAATTCAGCTGCAGTCTTCAGGAGCTACCTGGCCCTGAACTTGGCCCAGGGCTTGCAGGTATTTGAGCTCTAGACTCTGCTGCCTTGACAAGCAATTACACACACACACACACACACACACACACACGAATTGTATATAATACCCCATCCCACTTTCACAACACCCCCGCCCCCATCACACGGCCATAAAACCTACAACCACAATCTGTCTTTTAGAATACTTACCGAACAGGCCGGCAAGAATCGAGGTACTTTGGATCGAAAACAAGAAGTAACGGAATTTGCTGAAGGTATTTTCAAGTCATAATGACCTGGTCCTGGACCTTCATGCTATAGAAAAGTTTTTAAAAAGTGTTTTGTAATTACTAATATTTGATATATGTTAATGCTTTATTTGCCTTCTATAAATAAACATATGAATCAGTATGACATGGTAGAAAACCTGGGAAAAATACCTGCTTTATCTACTCTACCTGCCTGTGGGATGACTGTGAAGAGTAAAGATTAAGTGACTGTAAAAGTCTCCTGAGCCTCTCCCCACACTGGCATGACTCGCTCCAATACTTGTCCCTCTGTTAATAGTGGCTTGCACTCTGAGCTGTTAGCTTTATAAAACACACTTATTCTTTCATATAACTATAATATATGGTATTTGAGTACAAACAAGTATTCACAGCAATTTACTGACATAAGTACAATGCCATGAGATTGACACAACTGGATGGACACAATTTTAAAAGACAAACATCCCAAGAGAAAAATTAGCAAAAGGCAAATTCACAAAGAGGAAATACAATTGTTCAATGAGGAGATGAGTGGGAGGGTTTAACCTTATTAATAACCAAATAAATTTTGATTAAAACAGTAAGATTCTTTTGGGGGGGGTCTAGAAAATTAACAAAGGTAAAAACAAAGAAGGAAAAAAGGAAGAGAGAGAGGGGAAGGAGGAGAGAGAGAGAGAGAGAGAGAGAGAGAGAGAGAGAGAGAGAGAGAGAATATGGAAGGACACCAGCATGGAAACTCATATATGATTCTGGTGGAAGTATAAATTTGAGTAGCCTTCTTGGAACACAATTCGGCAACCTATGAAATAACTTAAAAACATATATACCTATCCAAATGGAGAGAAAGAAAAGAGAGACTGGTTACAAGATCGTTATAGAAATCCGGTATCCAGTTAAAAATGAGGACCGACCCTTTACCGGTTAAAAATGCGGATTTGGGTTAATAATATGGATTGACCATTAATGCAGATTTTGCAATCAAAGAAAACACGATAATTTCAAGAGAAACATCAAACGTGCTTTATTCAAAGTAATGTCCATCGCTAGCTACACATTTCCCCCATCTTTCAGGTAATTTGTGGATACCGTCCCAATAGAACTTCTCTTGTTTTGAGACAAACTATTCAGACACCCAATTTTCCACTTCTTCATACATTTCGAAGTGCTGCTCAGAAAGTGCGTGTGCCATCAATCAAAATGGAACTTAATCTGAAGGAGAAAGAACTGGTGAATACGGCAGGTGGGTTAGTACTTCCCAGGCAAGTTATTTCAACGTGTCTTTAACTGGTTTTGAAGTGTGTGATGGTGCATCATCATGAAGCAAAATTACTTTGCCATGTCTTCTGGAACATTCTGGTCATTTCACAATCAAAGCGTGGTTCAAATTGATTACTTGTTATCAGTAGCGATCAGTATTAATGGTTTCACCTGGTTTTAGAAGCTCATGATACACCACACCTTCCTGATCCCTTCAAACACAGAGCATTGTCTTCTTTCCGAAGTGATTTGGCCTTGCAGTCGATGTTGATGGTTGACCTGGATCAACCAATGATTTTGTGCGTTTGGGATTCTCAAAATAAATCCACTTTTCATCGCCAGTCACAATTTGATGCAAAAAAGACTTTTTTTCATGACATTGAAGCAACATTTTACTGATGACTTTTCAGTTTTCCTTTTGTTTTTTGTTCAGTCGTTGTGGCACCCATTTTCCTTCCTCGAAAATCTTTCCCATTGCTTGTAAACGATTGGAAATTGCTGAGCAATGTTTAACCTTTCTGCAAGTTGGTTTTGAGTTTGACATGCATCTTCAATAATGCTTGGAATTGTTGGTCTTCAAACTTTTTCGGTTGACCTAGACGTTCTTTGTCTTTCACATCAAAATCATCACTTTTAAAGCGTTTAACCAGCATTCACAAGTGTCTTGAGATGGAGCATGTTCACCATAAGCTTCCTGAAGTATACGATAACTTTCAGCAGCACTTTTTCTTCAAAATAAGGTAATAAATTAAAATTTGCCACAAATGCTCTTTTTTTGGCACGAAATTCGACATTTTTAAGCATAAAAATATCTATGATGTTAACACCTTCAGAAAATTTGACATATGACCTTTTGAAGCTTGTTGTCAATACAACAAAATAGCATACATATCACATATATATCAACATTTGTGTAACTCCATCTATTGAAAAAAAATCTGCATTAGTAACCGGTGCACCTGGTAAATGAACATGTAAAGGGAGTAAAGAGAAAAGAAGGTAGGGAAAAAAAGAAAAAATGACTGTATCATAGGTAAGACTGGGCCACAAATTAGCAAGAGATTTGGCAGGACAAGCAGGCCCTCTGAGGGCAGGGTTCAGGGGCAGGGCTTCCCCGTTCACTCCTGCGGAGGGCTCAGCAGTGTAATTAGGGCTTCATCCTCACTTATGGCACCATGAATGGAATCTGTTATTAACAGCCAAGCACAAGTCTGATAATCAAGGGATGGATGCACCTCATAATTTTACAACTCACGGCAGAGAGATAAAAACAGTCATGTTTTCAAACAAATGCATATGTGGGATGGAGACATTCTCTGTGCGGGGTGACCTCTGCACTCCCATTGGAGAAGTCTGAGCCGCCCCACAAACAAAGGCATAGAAAGCCAAGGAGATCTGGACAGGGCAGTCTGTGCAACGTCCCCTTCGTTTGGCCTAACAATACTCTCAAGCCCAGAGTGGTAGCTGGGGCAAAAGCTGCTGCTGAGTGTGCTACCATTGGCCTGGTGTCTGCAGGAAATGCCACCACCTTATACATCCCCCCGCGCCCCCCCCCCCCACCCCCCCCCGCAGCATAATGTGCTTTCATTTCTAAGCTGCCAAGTCATGAGCTCCTTGGGAGTCCAGGTGCCTGGCTAGCGAAGTACTGATGTCTGCTTGCACCATCCAGCAGCCTCCCTGCATGGGCTTGGCCACCTGAATTAAAAAAGACCAAGACTTGGGGCAAAAAGAAATGACTGGATGCCATTTGAGCCCACACGTGTCAGATGAAATCTTTTAAGTGGGAACATTAGGGAAGTGGAAACAGGCCCAAGCTCATATTCCAGAAGCCATAGCGATACTGCTCTAAGTGAAAAGCAATGATCAGGTCAGAGTCCTGCGATGTGTGGGAAACGTTGCCAGCACAGTCCTGGCTTCTGCCCAGGGAGGACACGTGAGTGGCCAGAGCAGGAACGCAGGGAAGGGGCCATGTTAATCACAGCCAGGAGGGCTCTGAGTGCGCGTCAAAGAGTGGGCCTCATTCAATGGAAGGGGTTTAAAACAAGGACTTTTGAACTGTGCCCTACTCTTCCTTGAGGTTGGGGACTCTGCTCCCCCATTTCCTGGGGATCAACTGAGCTTTGGTCCACATTAAGTGGGATGCATAAGTGAAGGGGCACCTCTTGCATAAATCGAACGGGTCACTTCTTAAACCTTGCTATTGTCACAGCCATGCTTTGGCAACTCTGCGTTTCCCGAAAGTAAACCTTTCAGAGACCACTGACATTTGGTGCCAAGGGAAAACAGAACCGTCACCTTCCTCGCGTCTGCTGCCAAAAGAAACGGCAGGAGCCCTTTTATAGTAGCCGTTCCTCTGCTTGGGTGTGATTATATCTCAACCCTCCTGACAAGATGATAATATCTTTCTCTTCCCTTTAAAAAATCCTATTTAATTGAGTTCCTACTTGAGCAGCTCTAGGGATTACACAGATGAATAAAACACCATCTTCAAGCTCAGAGTTCATCGTCCAGTGAGGGACACAGGCAAAACCAAATAAAAACTCCCCCAAAGAAGAAATAAGGTGTGAGGAGCTGGCAAGGTGCTGAGTGCGGGCTGAGCAAGCTGCCTGGCTCCAGGATTCTACGCCAGGCCCTGGTGGAACCGGCCTGTGCTAGCTACGTGTGATCTCGGGGCCACAAGGTACGACAAGGGCAGGAGCTTTCCACTCACCACAAAGGACTCAAATGCGAAGGCCCCCTGACTTTTCTGCAGTGCTCCTGGGTTGCCATCATACCATGAAGAAGCTTGATTCGTTTGGTTATAACCACTTATGGCCAATGACGCTTATTACTATCATAGGCCTTTGGTAAGCCCTGCCATCCCCCCACTACACACACTCCTTCAGGGCTGACAGAACAGAACTGATCCATCCACACAACACTGCTCAGGAAGGACAAGGTACCAGCTGCCTCTGAAAGACTGTGCGAGAGTAGATGAATTACAAGTTTGTATGTGTTGAACTATGTCCTTCCAAAATTCATAAATCCTGTGACTCTTTGTTCTGTTGAATACTAGTGTTTCCCCCTCCCCTCCCCCACCTTCCACCTCACCAAGTTCACAAGCCCTGTAACTTGAATAGCTCAGAATGTGACCTTATTTGGAAATAGGGTCATTCCAGATGTGATTAGTGAAGATGAGGTCATTAGGACAGGCCCTAAGCCAACAAGAACGGTGCTCTTTATGTAAAGGGGAATTCTGGACTCGGAGACACGCACACAGGGAAAACACCCCGTGAGGATGAAGGCAGAGATCTCATGAGAGATTGCCAGCAAGCCACTGGGAGCTATGAGAGGGGTGGGACAGAAGGAACCACCTGGCTGGCACCTGGATCTTGACTTCTAGATTCTAGAACAGTGGAAAAAAATCTATTTCTGTTGTTTAAGTCACTCAGTTTGTAGGACTTAGTTACAGCAGCCCTAGCAATTAAATACACAAGTGTTCAGCCCATTTCTTCATTCAACTAATATAGGTACAATGTGCCACACAGTGTGCTGGGAGTTGGGAATACAGTGGTATATAATTGTCTCCCAATATCCTTTCTCCTATTCCTTGGTATTAGAACAATTTTTAACTGGGCACATGTCTACCCAGAAAAAAAATGAAATTTCCCAACCTCCCTTGCAGCTAGGTGTGGCCACATGGCTAATACTTGACCAATAGGATGGAGGTGGAAGAAGTGTATGCAGATTACAAGGAGCATCTTTAAAGAGAGGGCTGCTTGTCCATCTTCCCCGCCCTCCTGCCTGCCAGCTTGTCCCACCTTCTCAGCTCTCTGGGACCATGGGAATGGAAACCATGCTTAGCAGAGAAGCACGCCGAAATCTGATACTGTGGAATTGCCACCCTACCCTGAAACCACCTACTGCAGACAGTTTGTGCAAGAGAAAATAATCTTCCTACCTTATTTAACAGTCACGTGGGGTCCTTGTTACTGGCTTAATTGAGCTTACATTCTAGCAGAGAATATATACCTTACTAAAAAATATACTGACAAATGTGTGGAATATCACACAAAGGAACACACACAGTGCATGGCAGACCATGTCAGAGGGTAAACTGATGTGATTTGAGAGGCCTAAGAAGCCCCCTAAAGAAGTACATGTGGCAAGAAACCTAAAGAACAAGGAGAAGGAGGAGGAGGA